>JAHWXV010011566.1:0-16904 GCA_024586415.1 Phrixothrix hirtus | reverse complement strand
TGGAGGGACGAGTTGTGGCGGGGACGAGTTGTGAGGGACGAGTTGTGGGATACGAGTTGTGGGATACGAGTTGTGGGGGACGATCTTTCCGTAAACCGATTAAAATACATATATTAAAAGACGAAAAACTCATTAGAGGTGCAGCTCAGAAGCATACCTTGATTAAAATGATTGTAATTCAAAACATAAATCTTCAGTCTGCCATCCTACTATAGTAGCAATGCACCTAATTAGGTCTTTTTTCTCAAATATCAAATAGAAATATAACTGGTGATAATTTAACTTGCAAAAGAGCTGAAAAAACTCTATTCAACATCAACTGAATAATGTGAATAAACAATAGATCGACCTATACATTTTCCCTGTTCAAGTTTCAAAATTAAGCTAGTCGCGCAAGCTTTGTCCCTAAAAAATGAAAATCTGTAGTATATATTTGATACATGCATCACAGTGCAGCAATTGTCCATAGTCCAATAAGTAGTAAGATTTAAAACGACACGAAACGCTTAGAGTTAAAAGTGCACGTTTTTTTCGACATCTCACTGAACACGACGATGGCCCATGTCACTATTTCATCATCTACTAAATATTCCAGATATAAATAGTTTATTGTTTCACCTTAGTTCGTCGAAAGGAAAATAAATTCAAAGATATCCTCGTAAACTAATTGGAATTGACACCTTGTAAAGGTCATATGGCATCATTGCACACTCAGCTACAGTCTTACAAACATTTACTTAAGAAGAAGAATTCAACATCGCTATATAACTATATTTCAGAAAACGATGCCATCACGTCTTCCGTCTATCAAAGATTCGCTTCAAGTATACTTTGCTACTGAAGGGTGCCACTTTGAACACCAGTAAAGTTTTTTGCTTCTATATTGTATCAAAGTCAATCCACTCTTAGTAATTCCAAAAAAATGTAAACAACGAATATGAACCAAATAGGAGTGTACGTGGTACGAAGGGAAATGTATTTATTACTATGTTTCATCTACCCACGCCACGAAACGTTTCATCTACGCCCGCCTGGAAAACCATTTTAAAGTTATGTATGATACACCTCATATGATAGAACTTATAACGCACTGTCTATGTGTAGAAATAAAATAGGATTTACCGATTGGTTTCCAAGTTATTGAAGAAAAATTCACTTCAAAATAATACACATTTCTATTAGAAGTAACTAATTTAAATTAATGCCAAATTAAATATATTTCATGTGTTATAAGTTGTATGTTACGTCATAGATTACGTTACTAACTCTAACAAGCGTATTTGACAAATGTTGCCAGCTGCATTAGCTTTTAAAGCTGATATAATATAAAGCAATTTATATAGCACGTAATAGGCATATTAATTGATGAAGTTCGTCTGATGTTTAAATTATAACAAGAGCGATGCTTTAGTTGCAAGCACTTCCATTATTAATTTGTTTATACTCTAATAATTCTTACCAAATTTTTACAACGCACAGTTAGACAACACCGTAAATAACTAAAAGTTTAAAACTCTAAGTAATTAAATTTTATACTACGCGGTAAATAGTGTGCTTCATTTATACGACAGTATCAGTTTATGATGCCATAAATATCGAGTATGCCGTAACGCGGAGCTTATGATGCATTAAGTACATTAACAAGCCCTTTAACAGCTCTTTAAAAACATTATTAATAACTAAATACTAAACAAGATATTGTTATAAAGGCACCTAACAGTTAATATTAAATAAATATCTACAAAGTAACACAACATAATAAATTAAAAAAGCAATTGTAATTTATAGGAGGATTCGCGTTGAATGTACAAATTGACCGCTAACTGTACGCAAAAGTAACATAGTAGTTTACTTTTGAAGTCTTGCATTATTTCTAAATACCTTTATTGTGATCATCCAACAAGTGGTTATTTAAATTATATTATGATTTCAGTTGGTTTTAATAGACCACCCCATATAAGGAACTACAGTGGCATTAGATCAGGGTATCGTGTTGTCCACTGTTGGTCCCCACCTACCACTTTACCTAGCAGGAAACTGTTTATTCAGAAACTCCCGTACAGGTAGAACATTATGAGCTGGAGCATCGCCTTGCTAAAAATCTTCATGTTTATCATTTTCTACAATTTCCCTTAATAGATATTAATATTAATAGAATGCATACCTAGATAAAGTCCTCTGTTTGGATGTTATCCCTAAAAGAGAGGTCCAACCATCCTATTTTCTAATATTTCTGCAAACACATTGATTTTCTGCATTCCTCTGCCATCTACCTTTTAATGAAATCCCCAAAGGTGGGTACTTCTTCAAATTCAATTAGGATATTGGAGATGAAAGTCCGCATATATAAAATAACAAAGTTTGGTGCCAACATTAAAATTAACCTAATGTAAATAAAAGAAACACATATGCCATACTTGCTCGATTAATACAAAATAAGCGAAAATTTTATGCCAGTAAATGCAAAATGCTACTTGTAACGAAAATAAAGCAGTGGTAAAACCAAACGACAAATTATGCTTTTACCAAGATTAAAATTACTATAAGTAAAAATATACATAGAATTAATAAAATATAAATATTGAAAAATTACATTTCAAATATAATTTCATTATATTATGGTTTCAGTTGAGATATTCTAGTAGCAAGCATCGCGTCATTAAATAAACCGGAAATATACGCACCTATCCGGAGCAAGAATTTGAACTATACGGCAGATAAGATCTGAAGTTCTTAAGCTCAATTTTACAAATAATATGCGAAGCAAGTTAAATACTAATTCGTGAAAATTGACAGAATTAGGAAATAAATTGAATAATGTAATAGTAGTGAACCAAATTTGTTAAATGATTATGAAATGTAATTTAGGCCACTGCGAGCGTTAATGTAAATAAAGAAAATTTAATACTTATAAAAATCTTTTGAACCAAAAATGTTTATGTAAATTTAACCAAGTAATAATAAAACAGCACAAAGCATAGGAAATACTGATGCAAAGTTTAAACTTGATCTGCTGCAGGAAATGACGCCGAGTAAGGACCAGTGTCAATAGTAGAGATCGACAATATCTGCTTCTACCGCCGCTAATTATGGTTAATTAATTAATTTATTTGAACTAGCGGTCTATTGTGTATTTGCGGCAATATTATATCAGCTTAAATAACGTAACTTATTTAAGATCTGTACCTAAAATTCGGTGTACGATTTGACCTAACTCTTTCAAATAACGAGAATTTATTAAATGCGAACAAGTCTAAAGGATCAAATTTGTTTATTAATAGATAAAGATTAAATGGTTTCATAACAATTAAAATACGTATTAAATAAAATCGATATTCAGCTAATTGTTACGCTAATGAAACTTTCTAAGGAAAATAGAAAATAATAAATTTATAGAAATATAATTTAAAGGGTTCTTTAATATTCTAGCTTTAATTTAGCTGAACTAGATTTTCTAATTATAATTGTTTACGCAAAAGCACTTTTAATTTTATATATGTAATCTGTCTGTGAATTATGTCACTATAAAGTTTTGGAATTTTTAGTTAACGGATTAAACTCATTTGAATGGGTTTTTGACCTTTTATCAATATCAATGAATTTTAAAGCTAAAGATTATGGTTGAATATTAACTAAATTTAAGTATTCCTTTATTCCACGCGTTATTTAAATACGCTCTCACGCTTTATTTTTGTTTCTCAATAGCAGTATCGCTGCTATGAAGTTAACCTGGTTTTTAAAGTTCATTGGAAATGCTGATATTCTTCCTTCCGGTTTACTATACCTTTTTCAACAGAAATTTTAGTATTATTTCAATGGTTGTACCGGTCTTGCCCAAAAGAAATTCTAATTGTGAACGTATCTTTATAGAAAGGTCTCCAATGTTTGATTAGCAGCCCTTTTAAGTTGCAATATAACCTAAATACGTTACAAGTAAGTTATCGATTTCAATGTGGTTAATTTCTCACTATTTACGTATTTCACTTAAGTTGCTACGATGATAAAAAATGTCATTTTTACTGTTATAACCATTTTTATAAATTTCTTTGTTTTCCTTCATTTTCAGTTTCTGTGGTTGTTATTTGAATTTTAGCAAATTACATTCTTTCCAATTTTACCCTTTGAGGTTGTTTAGCGCGAGTTTCGTTTACACTGCCTTTTCAGTTCTCGATATGTTAAATTTTAATCTGTATATTAGCTATACAAGTTACGAATACCTTCCGGTAGACTTTAGGTCTTTCGGATTTTAAATGTTTTGCTTGAATGAAACTCATTGCTTTTAAAAATTTTAGTAAAACCCCACTTTGGCGTCGGTAATTTATTTTAACTTAATTTTATAACAATTTCTTAATCTATATCCAGCTAATTATATTTTTATCGTTATTAGTTTTAAATTAATTGATAATTTGTTTAATAATTATAATTGTTAAATTTTGTTATATGCTAATTTAAGGATTATTAGTTGAGCTTCAAGAAGCTTGGAGGGAATTTGAAAATCGATTTGATTTCCAGACAAGCGAATGCTTGTAGAATAATCGTTTTTGTGAAAAATATAACCACTTTTAGTCAAAATATTCACCGCAAAAGGAAATTAATCCTGAGTATTTAAATGAGCAATTGCAAAAGGTTGACATTTCACTTTTAGCTGTTGCAAATTTGTATTACGACGACAGCACTAAATTTTTCCTTATGGACCGTAAATACGGTTTTAAAATATCTTATTTTATCAGCAAAATTTGTTTTAAGGTGCTTTATACTTTCAAAGATTTCTATGATCTGACGTAGATCGTAAATTATCGGAAAAGTATAATAAAAGCTATCAAAATTTTGAGGAGCAGAAAGCTACAATATAGAAAATGGGTTTACAGGTTACAATACTAGAAAGCGCTTGCATGCAAAATGTAAATACATGTATAAATTTTGTATCCTTAAAGAATTTAAATTACTATAGTATAACACCTTCTCAAGAAATAAGTGAGATCACATCAAATCAAACCGATTATTGACATTCCTGCTTAAGTATATCAGGATTATTATTAGTACGCTCCGTCATAGTTTTACAAAACTTTGTTCTCTTGTCAAAATCACATTCAGTAAGTTCCGACTGATGACAGTGGATATAGCAAGGGAGGCACTTGTGTTGTTTAAGTATCTTCATTGCGAAAGTTTCAACTTTACAAATAAAGGTGGTAAAATTTAAGGCTGCTTGACCTAACACTTCTCATTGTCCAGCTTCATTTAGTACATCAATTGATCACATGTTCTATCTGCTATAGCTTGTGCTTCCCGAAATTTAACGAATAGTTCGGTTAACTATTTAAGGGATAAATTCTATTAGGATACCTTTCATTAAACATTCTTCGAGAACATTGGTGTGCGGTTCCATATATGAAAATTGTTTCAACCCTATAAACCGTTTTCCACTAAAACGTTTAAACTGACAAACCAATTAGTTCACAAAACACACAGCTAGCTATTTTAGTTTTGTACTAACGCAGGAATGATTGATGTATTATCACGTCATCTATTTTAAACATTTAATTATCAGTGTTTCAAACTACTATTAATGATAAAATAGAGAATATGTCATTTGACCAAAAATAACGTTTGAGCATAAAAATTGCATATTGAATTGAAAATATCTTTTAATTATATTTTTGGAGGTTATTTCGTATCTATCCTTTGCCTAGCTAGTAAGTTATACTATATACCGCTTGCTATCTAGTTTTTCATAATACTAAATTTCATTTGCAGGTAAGTCTTAAGGCAGTTAAAACGTTGAACTTTTAATAATACAGCATGCAATTGGTTCAGATTAAATAAAAATAAATCCATCATCAGAGTAACAAAGTAAATCATTTCTTAGTACTTACACTGTATGACAAACAAAATTTGAAATTTTTTAAACATTTACATTAAATTACATTTCATACAAATTACAGATGTGGAAATAAATCTGCTAATAAGGGATCGTAACATGAGTTTCTGTCAAGTATGTATTTACAAAAATAAGTCAGTCGTTTTCTGAAGTATCCTACAGGAAGCAATTCTGCCTTTCATTGCGTCGGTGATTAAGGACGTTCAACAAAATTTAGCAATCTAATGGTATCAGCGGCTTTAGGTGCTCAAGCATCGTTGACCGAAATGGACTATGGGCCCTTATTGACGGTTGTAAATTGCTATCGGAAAAGACTGCATAGCTTGCCATATTATATTCTATCAAGTCATATGCATGTTATAAATATAAAAATGAACTCTAATTGCGAAGAATGCATAAACCTCTTGTTTTATAATCATTTAAAGTTGAAAAAGTTTTATTACAATCTAAATCAAATTGTACTATGTGATATTATTAAATTATTTCTTATTTAAATAAAACATAATGTTATTATAACATTTTTCGTTAGTTAATGTAGCAAAATAATTACAACGAGAATTATGTATTTTTTTAATTAAAAATATGGCAAAAATAATTTCATCGTTGTTTAGATTGCTACGGATAGACAACAAATATGGAAAAACTAAATTTGTATACTAGAAAAGTTAATAAATTAAAGTAGATTCTAATCTGCGAACTAAGTGGATGAAAACTAGAACGGAATACTCTTTAGTTATTACAACACTTATTCTTTCGACAATAATTGTTAGATGTTTCATCTTGAAACAATGGAGGCTTTACTGAAGGGTAATTAATCGATTACACAGAGCTAAATACATTAAAAATGATATTATACCTGAGAAAGGCCTTTAAATTATAACTGTGAACAGTGTATAGAATAATCTCAAAACTTGACAAATGCATTGAATTACAGTTTAGCATGACTTATATTTGGGGTCCTAGGCAGAATGATGAAAGTGAATGGCTATAAATGATGTAAATTTATTTAGACAAAGTCAGGTGGGTATAAGGTATTGATCCACGTGTCCCTCTGATCATAACACCCATTTCAGTAGCTTCACGTGACAGCCATGTATTACTAAACTCAGCGGTTTGAACCTTACCTATCTTTCATGTCGTGGTTAAAGGCTTGCACAAGGGATAACAACGCAGAGTTGAGTGTTGAACTGAACGCTGTAAATCCGTAAGCACTAGCCTGATTGGGTTCTTATAGCCATATTGTGGAGCTAGATTAGTGAGGCCCTGGCTTAATCGTCTAGGTGATATGGAGACAATCACCCAGCAACCCTCTAATCCTAAGTTATGCCACACGGCAAAGAAATGCATAGGGAAGGAGCCTATCCCTTTCAAGCGGTTAACCTAGGGACATCAGGCGCAATCTTGTTGTATTAAATCACATTTTTCCTCTAACCAGGCTCTAGGGGAATCGACAAAATATTTCCTGACAACTCGGCCGGGCAATTATGAAACCCGTATCAAAAACATTCATGCAACTAGAGGGAGCTGACTCGTCAGTGCCTCTGGCATTTAACCAGGAGATTTCAACAACCTCTGTAGGTAAGGTTGCTAAAACGGAGCATATCACTGCTAATTTCAGCAACCTCGAATTACCTAGTTAAAGTCAGCAGTAATCTACTCCATTTTAGCAACCTTACCTGGGTTCCAAACAGCTCTAAAACTTAGAGGAGGGGACTCAAAAGGGTGAAAGTGGCTGAAGGAAAAACTAAGGAGGGTATTTGAAGATCTCCACTCCTACTGAACCTTATACTGTAGGAGACGGTTAACACAAATGTAAATCTGCAACTACTAAACATTTAAAACCAGCAGATGACACACTACCTAATCCTAAAGCATTTCAGAAAAGAGCCGAACAACATGAGCTTAAACAAATTTTATGTACTACGGTTGTGGATTCCGCGCTTAAAGCGTCAATCTCTTTGGATGGTTATCCGAGGAGCTAGTCTCTGCGAAACTGAAGTGGAGGATCATAAATATGCTTATGGAAGCTTTAAATGGGATAATCTATGATAGACCTATCCCTCGCTTCCACAACACACAGTGCATTCAGGGAACCATCTGCTGATGGGGTGAGCAAAGTTTCGCCTGCAAATGTCACTACACTGACTTTAGGGGAGAGAAACAATGATTTTTTCAGCACTTCCTAAGCTCAGTTACGTTACAATAGAGATACCGGGACCACATGAGAACACCGATTATCTACTTGTCAAGCAAAACCATGGTTTGAAACCTGAAGTGTGGAGGATATGTGAACGGAAGGAGTCAGGATTTCCCTCAGTGGATCATGCTAATTCTGGGCATTGATAGATCCTCTCTAAAGGTCGTAAAAGCAGGCAACCTGGCATTGTTCCTTTTTAAGGACTGAGTAACCTTCTGGCAGCTCCATTTTAAAGTAAAGGACACCGAAGTTGTACCATGCCTATATAGGAGGACTGTGACAGCCTAAACCTCAGTCCGTCCAAGAGGTTAAAAGATTTAATCCAATTATGTAACGAAAACTGAAGAAACTCCTTATCGGAGCCCATGATAACGCTCACCACACAAAGTGGAGCAGCACTAACATCAGAAAAAGAGGGCCTCGTGCGATAGAGTACCTTACAATAACCAATCTACACATTGCCAATCAAAGCAATGAACCTACCTTTGTCACAACTAGAAGGAAGAACGTACTTGGGATCACTCTATGTTTCTCTGACATCTTACAAAAGTCAACAGGTGAAGTATTTTCCATGAACCTTCACTTTCGGATCACAAGTATGATACATTGAGTTTTACACGGAACCTAGCCAAATCCCATAACCTCACCAAGATAGAGACCCGAAACGCACTGACTGGAACTCCTACCACGTAGTATGGGTATACTGCGTGGTAAAATTAGTGACTTAATAGACTTAGACTTAACAAAAGATCTCTTGAAGACCGCACCAATTAAGTAATTTTAGGAGAATTGTCCAATGCGGAACTCTTCTACGTAAACAACTGTTCCATGGTGGGATCACACCTTGAACACTCTTTGGTGATAAACTAGACGTTTATACAACAGGGCCGTGTAGACTAACTTAGCGACTAGTTAGGTGCCTTTCAAAAACTGTCAGAGAAGTTATAAATCCGCAATTCGCCGCAGTAAGAGAAAAGCTTGAAAATCTCTCTATGAGGTTATTGAGTATTTTTCGCCGACAGAAAGACAATACAAAGTCCTCAAACATGACTACAAATGTAAATTGATATCTCCCACTCCCATCGTGCAACACTAAAATATATAAATACTAATAATTAACATTGGGCATATTTGATCAAAATTCATTAAAATTACAAAAAATATCCTGATTACTTTTTTTAAATGATTATTATTAGTTTAGAGTCTTCCACAAAGAAGTTGTTAAAATTAAATAGATCTTTGATTAAATATATTAAATGTCACATAACGTTTTCGACTACTAATGGAAATTGAATGAAGTTCAAGACCCTTGGGTCATCACTAGTGTGAATTGAATAGAACCGTTAGCTACCACGATGTTAACACTACATAAAGTAAGGTGGGCGATAAGTAGCTTTAAACCTTATAAATTGCCAGACGCTGATGATATTTATCCTGCTCTGCTTCGAGACGACAACGTAATCACCGACTGTTACCTATTGAAACCCTACAATGTTAGCTTGGTACTGGTCTATATTCCACAAGCCTGGAGACAACCCAAATCATCTTCTTACCCATAACCGTTACGTAATCTTATGAAGGTGTCAAAGCATTTCACCGAATCAATTGACATCCTCCCTCCTGAAATGAATAGAAAAGGTGATTGCAGAATACATACATAGTATGGAGCTGAAGGACTCGCCTTTGCACTACCACCAGTATACCTACCAACCAGGCAATTATGTAAAGACAGCCCTACATAAGCTGGAGAATCGAAAAACTGCTGGATCACAAACAAACAAGTCTAGGTATTTTCCCAGACTCTATATACTCAGCTGCCTCCTAGTATGGTGTACACTCCAACATCCTGTTATAGATACGAAACATGCTACAAGACAAGAGCTTCACAGCGACTCTAAATCGCTGTAAAATGACAGTCTCAGTCACAAAAGGTTGGCCACAAGGTGGCGTTATATTACTACATTAATGGAACTTAATAGTTGATAATCTACTATGCGCACTGAATACTAAAGAAATTTTTTCACAGAGCTATGCATATGACATTGCTCTGCATATCAATGGGAACTCTGAATCCATTGTTAGGGGTGTTACCCAAGATGCCCTTAACTAAATGAATCGACTTTCACCAGCTAGTAGTTAACCCCAGCAAAGCGAAGTTGGTGTCATTCACCAGAAGTAGGACCACAATTTTAGGACCTATCTTCATTAAATAAAACCCTACATGTTGTTAACGTGAAAATACTACTTATTTGAACGGGCAAAGATAGTAACAGCTGTCTTTTGGATGTGCCGCTGCACCTATGGGATCCCACGGGGTTTGACTCCTAAAGCAGCACATTAACTGTACACCGCGGTGATCAGACCAGCATTGATTATGTGTCATTAATTTGGTGACCGGGTGTAAGCAGCAAAAAGGTCTATACCCATAATAACAAAGTATAGTAGATGGCGTACCTAGGGATCGGAAATACTATCTCTATCTCTTTGAGCCTCCAGATATGAATGGAAGTTATAAAAGTTGAATTCGGACTGCTTCAATCCAAACGATATGAATGGTGGTTATGAAAGTTGAATTCGGACTGCTTCAATCCAAACGATGGTGCGCTGAAGGGCATAGCTGGGGACACACTTCAATCACTAACGGCTTACTAAGTACAGTTGGGATGCGGGTGACCGTTTTCCTCTAGTTAGGGCCTTCAACGCTCTGTTTTCTGCAGCAATTCACAAAATAGCGGATTAGACTAATGATCCACAGCAACTGCTACCTAGTTTACAGAAAGGTCAAAATCTAGCAGCTTTGCTGGAACTGCAAGGAATATGAAGAAAGAGAATTTAAAATTGTAACCGGTATAAAATAGTCGTTTTACTTAAATTTATAAAACTACCTATCGGTGTGTCACAATTAAGAATAGTTTTAACATAATTTAAGATTTAGTAAAATTACATAACAAACGATAGGAAAATTCTTAAGCGTAAGAAACCATGGAGGTCGATGAAGTAGGATACTGGAATTTCTTTACTCAAATAATGAATTTGTCAAAATTACACAGTAGGCTTATATTATGGGAATCCCACACTGGCTTAGTTAGTCAAACAATTTGATTGGTGAATCTTTTCGCCGTTCAAAATATTTAATAACCTCAGAAATTCCCGAAATTGCGAATCGATTTGTATAGATTGCTTTACACGGAATCGTACACTTAATAAATTAACTTATTAAATGTTTGCAATTAAAAATATATATTACAAATCCTCTAAATAAAACTGTGAGATTAACTAATTAGACTAAGTTAACCAAACAAACACTAAAAGTTAGATATTAGAGTTTACAGTCGTCCCAATTAAGTTACGCCATTTTCGATTACGAAAAAGTTTATAACATTATTTTACTTTATAAATTCATCTATAAGGGTTGAAAGATGTCGCAAACAAAATATTGATTCAAAAAAACTTTCTTTGTAAATTTGATACTATCTAGATTCCTTTATAAACCTGGGTAGGACCTAAAAGTAGAGCGCAAGTTTAATACTTTATTACTTATATTTATTTTTACAATCCTTTTAACCGTTTTTTGGATAACTAAACATAATCAATGTAATTCTTGTTAATTACACTGACACACAAAAAGCGAAGGAAAGAACACTTCAAAGCGAAAAATTTAAATGGGCAAAAATAATTAAATTTTTAACATCATTCTGAACAAAAATTAATTTGACTTGATAAGGTGTTCGTCGAACTACTGGTTAAAGCAATTAGTAATAATAAAACAAAGTTGAAAGGAAAAGTCATATTTAAGTTCATTGTATAATAATTATTTTATTTGGAAATGAAAATTTGACGTCTGTTTCATTTACCAAAACGTATACGTTTCATAAACTGTATTTTAACAAATTGTCTTTTACGTTTATTGACTGAATACACTTTTATCCTCAAGATTTATAAATGTGTTGTTTAATTTTAAGGATAATGGTAATACTTAAATCAATGAAAACATAGTCGAAATATCTTCATACGAAACTTCGATATGTAAAATTTGTAGCAACTACACCTTTTATGGTACAACGAATAGACAGGAAAGGGTTTTAACCAAAATGATATATTTTTGCATGTATATAAATACAATAAAATAATTTTGTACATTGTATGGGTTCAGTCTACGATTTTAGAGAGTGATTAATACATAGATGACTGCGAAATCCCTACATGTATTTCGTCTGCTTTATGCCACTTTTGCGGAAAGTCGAATATTAATTCCGACTTTCCGTCAAGAAATTCATTTTATATACAGAAAGAATAATCCGAAAATATCTGAAATTTGACCTATATAAGTATATAGGAGATTCATAAGTACTTTTAACTCCAGATTGCCCTACATGTATTGAAAGAATTATTTTTTTTTGATAGTTGCTTTTAAATTATTATTAGCTTCCAGTAATATGAACTTTTTTGTCAAACCTAATTATTCTTATGAACCAATAGCAAACAATTGCAAGAGTCTTTCTCTCAATAAGAATCATCGTTTACGTATATTCTGCCATAAGTTTGGAATGCTACACGAGTGGAAGGTTAGTCACATGAGCTAAAGGCTGTCGCTACAGTTCAATCAAGGTACAGTTGTTATTCTAAACGCTTGTAGGCTACACTTTCTCTATGACTACAAATTATACACAATTTGAATTAAGAAAATAAAAATAATTGAACGGCTAGAAGAATGAAAATATTCTCGTACAGTATTACAGAATGTAGTCATTCTATAACCAAAAATCACTCGATAAGGATACCGTTAGGAAGTTATCGTAGAAAATTTTCTTTCTAAAATCATAATATATTTCGTTCTAATATAATTAATAATCCTAGAACTTCAATTAGATTTACTAAAATATTATACCAGGTATGTTTAGCTACCAACCAGAGTTTTTAATTTACTAGAAAAGAACAATACAATTGTATTACGAAATTGAATTACCTTTCACAATGTGCTTGTGTAACTTCTGCCTTCTTGAATCCTTTCTAACAAAAAAATCAAATTTATGTCGAATCCACAATTGTACAGCTTTCATAACAGAATTACTTGATTCAAATTATATTCCACTCAGGCTTTTTTCAACGGATTGGACTAAAAATCATATCGAATTAAATTAGACTAGATGAAAAATCTTACCGTTTGTGGATCTGCGTTATCTTGAAGTAAACATATATCCCTGAATAACGTTTTCCGCATTTTTGATCGGCTTTATTTTGCATCAAATTGCTGTAACATTAATTTTGAGAGTTCTAACATATTCTAAAAATTTAAGAAAATTTATCATGTCTAGTTCCAGAATCCGATTACAAGAAACTTTGCCAACAAATGCAAAATTTTTGACTTTACATTTTGTAGGCAACATTACATTACAATGACGCTAATTTATTTTCTATTTCAAAATAATGAAAGCAAGTCTCATAATAGCTAGCGATGGTTTAGGGAAAGTTGTCAACCTCATCTTCATAATTCTGCAGTAGAGTAAGGAAGACTTGAACTTGATGCGCTTTCTACCCACAAAAAGGATTTGTGTGAACCCATCGACCATTTGTTTTGCAAAAGTGTTGTGTGTTATGTTGAATTATTTCAAAAGTTTCATTACTCAGCAAAAGAACATTAACCATGGGATATTTTCACAGCTTTTTTATTCTTTAAGCGGAAGCTGGCATTCAGTTAAGAGTTTTGGTTTGCATGCAGAATCTTTTGAATGCAAGAAAGTTCAGGGAAGTAAACTTTTAAGATACTAGAGCTATGACGCCACGTCCCAAAATTCACGAAAAAAAGGTTTTATTAACAGAAATCATCATAGAAAGCGCTATTATCAATCTAATTTGTTAGCATAGTATTTGTCAGTTTCACAGTTTAATTGCTTGGCAGCTGTAAAATAATTTGTAACATGATTTTCTTTTAAAATCATACGTATTCAAAATAACAGTATTTCTGCATGCTACAATAGTCGCTTATAAGGTATGTAAAAAATTTTTATTTTGATTAAGTATGTATGATAGCCTTGAATTGCTATACCCTTTGTTCGCGCTGTGGGAATTAATGAGGTAATGAATATTGCAAATAAAGTAAATGAACTTATTGTCCAATTATGGAACATAAACGGCATAAAAGCAACAAAAAGTTGTTTAACTGTCAAATTAGCAAAAAGATAGTTATGTACAAACTTTGAAATGTTGTTGCTCTCAGAAAAATTTCATATAAATTTCTATATAAATAGCAGATTAAATTCGCTTAGTTTTATTCTTCTTAAGAATCTTGTCTCGTTAGCAGCTGTTATACATAAATAGAAATATAAATGTTTATTATTGCTGTATTGTGAAATAAACATTTAATGAAATAATCGTGAATAAATAATCACAATCTAGTAATATAGACAAAGATATTTATACAATTAACTAGATTCCTTGCATTGGTGTCGAATTTGTTATTAAAAGTATAAATTCAGGGATTGTTAATAATTAAAATCTAATTTTAATTGTTTTTTATTAGCCAATGAGAAGAAACGCCGAAAAATAAAATACGGGGGCGTTGATGGAATTGTTGCAAAAGGTGCAGAACAAAATGAATTCCAATCAAGAAGAAATTTCAAACAAATTAAAAGAGGAAATAGTATTCATCATTACTAATCAAAATAAATTACGAGAGGAAATTAAGTCTGGCCAAAATGTATTAAAAGAAGAAATTAAAAGAGGAAATGGAATTCATAAATTTAAACCAAAATAATTTATAAATAAAATTGTTTTTGTTTAAGCTAAAATGCATTACATGAAGAACCTAAAATAAGCCCCACTAAAGTATAGGAAGAAATTAAAATAATTCAAATGAATTTAAAGTATGAAGTTACAAACCAAGTACAAGAAGAGCTGACCTCAGTTGTATTAAGCCAAATTAAATTACAAAAAGAAATGGAAAATGTTACGAATGAGCTGTCAACAAAGCATGATGCGGTAACCAAGAACTGTGATGAACTACGTCAAAGGTTTATCCTCCTCATCATAAACAAAGAAGCCAGTATGTCTAAGAAGGAAGCGCCTACTGTTCATTATGAACAATCGACAGAAGTGTATATACAGCATGTTTATCACTCATCTGTTATCAAAAAGGCATCTACGCACGATGAGAAGACATTTTGGACCAATTACCATAAACAGTTCATGGCAGCCGCAATATCAAATTGATGGACATTTAAGGTATAGGCAACTGCCTTAATAGAGACTACGTGGGGATGCTTTAGACATTCTAAAAATCATATGATTTGCCAAATAATTTCAATTATCTTGCAGATCTACTGCGTCCAATTAAAGAATCGAGGGCAGAAAATTGGAGAAACCCTCGCGAACTCGAAACTGCAATTACACGGTTAGAGAGATGAACATACCTAATTGACCCAGAAATTTTTATTGGACAAATTGGGCTACAAACATTAATGGGCAGTCTTCGGGATTTCGAAACACAACAGGCACTGGGATTAGCAGTGATTGGCTCATAAATTGGAACTTAAAGCGGCCAAACAAGCATAGAAGGGCCACGCTAGCATACTTGCAGTCGCACAAGTGAAAGGTGGTGTTGATAATCTAGAAGCGGCGTTTTTAAGACTACTTACGACGTAAAACCAAATGGACGTAATCCACGATGCAGGGTGTACGATAAGCATGAGCATATAAAGAAAAATTGTCAAGATACTATAAGCAATCCCGTTGACTATACAGAATACCAGAAGTCAAAAGTTGAAGAACCACTTATCAACTGTACTGCTATAATCAACTATGACAGGAAATCAGATAATTTCAAGCAAGGTCATGAAAACGATCTAAATCGGAAGTAGCCATTAAACGGGTAGAATGAAAGTCGAAGACCAGGTTGGAAGGAAATGGCTCCTTTGAGTTCCGTTGTTAAAGCATATTGGTCTCAATGGGATTCTTTGCAAGTTCAGGGCGACCTTTTGGAAAGATCTCTGGAAAACGATGACGGATGTGAAAGGCGAATAGAGTTGGTGGTTTTGAAAAACAGATTAGCGAAAATTCTAAGATATCTTAAGAGTATATGGTAGTGAAGAAAAATTTTGAAGGAGTCCATGAAACATATTATTGAATAAATTGCAAGCTTGATGTTAAGAAGTGGTGCTGAAAACTTATAATAGGAGCGTCTACGAACGCTTTATTGATTAGGGAGGCGAAAAGCAGCGATGCGGCAATATAATGTGTGTAGCTTATTTGAAAAGGTATCTATTGATATAGCTGGTCTATTTTCAGAAACCGAAGCAGGAAACTAATACATACTAGTTGCAATGGACTATTGTAGTACATGGACCGAATCATACGCTCGAACAAATCAAATGGTAGTTACAATGGCCGAGACTTTGGCAAAAGAACTGTTTAGCTGTTTCGTCCATTTGAATCGCCCTTATTATAAAGCCTCTGCCAGATGTTGTGTCACGATTTGCCTAGATCTTGATTAATCGTCAGATCGATATGCATATTTTCTGTATCAAAATATATCGATACAGACGATTAATGTTCCACAAGTTCAATAAAGCATGATTTATTTAATTAATATAGTTTAAATTATGAATTAGTATATATATTAGAATGTATAACCCACAAAAGAATCCCTTAAAACAATTTTAATTAAATATTTTAGCATAGATAAAGAATGCAATCAAAAATAGACCATAATAACATATGATTGGAATTGTAAATTCATTGTACTTTCAACGCAGGTCAAGAAATGTAAATAAATACAAATACTGAACAAGTATGGCCATCTAGTGGTTAAGGTATAATTGAACATAATTAGAA
>JAHWXV010011561.1:0-12464 GCA_024586415.1 Phrixothrix hirtus | reverse complement strand
ATCAAGTATTGACTTCGCCAGAAGATAAATTCTGCGAAGAGTTTTACTCAACAACCACAAGTAGAGATGCCCTTGGTCGGTATCAAGTTCGGCTACCATTTAAAGCTGATCGTTCTAAAGACTTAGGTACCTCATTTGATTTTTTTTACCATTGTTTGCGAACTCTGGAACGAAAATTTAGTTCAAACCTTGAGTTCAAATTAAAGTATATTGACTTCATGATAGAATATCATCGGCTAGGCCATATGATACCTCTCCCTCTCGGTATGAAGCCAAAATATTAAATTCCTCATCATGGAGTCTTTAAGACGCATGGAGATAGTTCTAAGTTGAGAGTCGTGTTCAACGGTAGCGCTGTCCCATCATCAGGTCAATCTTTGAATAGCTTGTTGTACGCTGGACCCAAATTACACCCATCCATTTCAGATGTCATCATTCGTTTTCGTTGCTTTACTTTTGTCTTCTCATGTGACATAAGACAAATGTATCTCCAGATCTTAATTGAGCCCCAAGATTTGCATTATCAATGTATCTTGTGGCACACATCGCCGGATCAGCCTATAAAAACCTTCGTTCTGACAACGGTTACTTACGGTGTTACGTCGGCACCCTTCCTTGCTCTTCGCACACTTCAACAATTAGTACGAGATGAAGGTCGTAGATTTCCCAACGCTTCGAATATTTTGCAAAACATCTTTGCAGATGACATAATTTCTGGTGCAGATTCAATTGATAGCGCAGTTTCACTCAAAGAAAAATTATGCGCTTTGTTGTCACTTGGAGGGTTTGAACTCCGCAAGTAGAGTAGCAATTCTCCTGTTCTTTTGACAGATGTTTCGATCGACCATCAACTTCATGTGAAAGCACATACTTCGTTGAAAAATTCGTATATATCGATTTTAGGGCTTACTTGGAATCCCAGTACTGATAATTTTGTATTTCGTTTTCCTAGTTCATCGCGTTTGACATCATTAAATCTAAATAAACGCAAATTGTTATCGCTTATAGCCCAAACCTATGACCCGTGTGGTTGGATGCACCTAGTGTCATGATGGCAAAATGCATTTTGCAACAACTATGGTTGCTTTCACCTGTATGGGATGACCCTCTATTGCGTCACCAATTTGTCAAACTTTCTTGATTCGCTTCACAACTTTTCTGAAGTTTCGATCCCTCGGCTCATATTGATCTCTTCGGCCACGTATCAATTGCATGGCTTTTGTGACGCCTCACAATAGGGTTACACAGCAGTCATTTACCTTCGTTCCTCTTCAGAAACTGGCATTGCAGCAGCATTGGTGCTTTGTAAAACTCGTGTCGCTCCACTACGAACCACCACCCTCCCGCGTCTTGAACTCATCGGTGCTTATCTACTATCCCAATTGATTTGTAACTGCGTTGACTTGTTCAAGGATTGCATTACTCTTGACTCAGTGTATCTGTGATCTGTGATGCAACCATCTTGCTAACATGGATACCAACTCTTCCCTGCAAACTTGAATCTTTTGTTGCTGATCGTGTGTCCTTCATTCAAGAACACACGCTAGCTTCTTCGTGGCGTTATGTTCCATTAAAGCAAAATGTCGCAGATACATCGTCTCGTGGAATTATTCCTACCGACCTGCCCCAAAATTCGTTGTGGTTTTTCGGACCTTCCTGGCTTTTACAGTCTTCGCAACATTGGCCGAAACATATTTCCCAATCTAATATTGATCGAGACATACTCGAATTGAAACCTTCGTATTTAACTATCAGACTTGATGTACCAAACGTTGATCTGTTCCATGACGTTTCGTCTTGGCCGCGAGCAGTTATAATTGTTGTTCGCATTGTTCAAATCTGGTTACCTTCGTCACCCTCATCGTTGGTTCAGCACTATCAGAAGGCCGAGCTCGCCTTATTTAAATACATACAGTCGCTTGCGTTCGCGGTAGAATTGAAATGTCTTCAGACAAAAGCGCCTTGTTCGAAACATATACAACAACTTTACCCGTTTTTAGCAATGGCGTCATTCGTGTAGGTGGAAGATTGAAAAACTCATCCTTATCCTATTCTAGGAAATGCCCCATCTCATTGTCAAGGACTCATCATCTAGTTCGATCACTTGTAGATCATTACCACGAAGCACATGCCCATTGTGGCCCGACACTATTACATTCACTGATTGTCCAAAAGTTTTGGATCATTGCCTCTCGCCGTCTTGTTAGATTTCGTGTAAAACAGTGTGTTCGGTGTTTTCGTACCAACCCTTCAAACTCAGTCCCTCTAATGGCCGATTTTCCTATTAATCGCGTAAAGCCGTCTCCGCCATTTTTCAATACAGGAATGGACTTTGCTTGACCGTTTTCCATCAAGTTGTCCTCGCTTCGCAAATCTGTAACATCGAAATTTTATCTGTGCATCTTTGTGTGCTTTACAACCAAGGCTTTGCACCTCGAAATTGTTGAGGATCTATCAACACCGGCGTTCATAGGCACTCGTCATCGATTTATCTCTCGTCGCGGATTACCTGCACATTTATATCCCGATTGCGGAACAAATTTTGTTGGAGCCAATTTGGAGCTCAAATGTAAACTAAGAATTTTTTTGAATGATCAACAAACTCAAGATTCAATTTGTTCGTTTACTTCCCCAAAGGAAGTAGAATTACATTTCCTACTTCCTGCGAACCTCCACCAAGGTATATTGTGGGAGAGCGTTGTTAAGAGCGCTAAATACCACTTGAGACGTGTCCTTCGAACTCATGTTCCTACAATAGTCCAATTCTTAACGCTAATAAATCGCATTAAAGCAATACTCAGCTCTCGTCCATTGTCCTCGATGTCAGTCGATCCAACTGATTTGACGTTCCTAACACCATCTCGTTTTCTCATTGGGCGACATTTGAGTACGTTTCCAGAACTAGATCTCGTAGTTACACCTGACAATAGGTTAAAACACTTTCAACTTGTACAAGTCATGTCTCAACGTTTTTGGCAGAAATGACACTTGCATTACCTCCCAAACCTTCAACGTCGTGCCAAATGGTACTCAACTGTTTCAAATTTGGATATCGGTGATTTGGTATTAATTTTGGAGCCAAATAACCACCTTTATCATGCCCCGTTGGCCGAGTGGTCAAATTATGTCACGCATCTGATGGGGTCGATCGAGTAGTTCATGTTCGCATTATAAAGGTCAATACTCAAGACCCGTTACAAAGTTGTTTCGCCTACCGTAAATTTGTAGTTGTCCATTTTGTTTTGTTTTTCCTTTTATTTTTTTTCCTCTTTCTTTCTTTATTGTGTACCCACTTTTGTTGAACCAATTGATTGGTTCAAGGAGGCCCGGTATATTCGTGCCCATCATAAATATATTGCAAATATTTTTCATTTAATTTAATTCAAAAAGCGCAACGCTGTTTATAATATTCTTTAGTCGCAGCGCCCTTTGATTTAGATTGATCGGCGCATGCATTGGTTATAATCCCACGCTAAATTAAGTATTCTCGTGTTAACCGCGGATATGTCAAGTTCATATCGTTTGTTTACTCATTCAAAAGTGTTGTCTTATAAATATATTTGCTTTCGCTTATTTACCGAAAATTATTGTTAACACTATTCACTTAAATAAACAGTTTTATTTCTAAACTTTGATAGCCAATTTACAGTTCTTAAAAGCAAAATCCTGTGTTCCCGTCCTCTTTTGCAATTAAAAATTGTGCGCTAACAATCAAGGAAGAAATTATCAACAGGATTAATTTCGGTAAGTAATTTTCAGTATGAATATTAAGTTTTCCTTTAAAGCTATATGTTTGCAACCCATTTTCTATTAATTGCAAACCAGATCCTTAAGAAAAAATAGTTAATATCTGTTTTTATGAACTGTGCCTGGAATATTTCAATTTGCAATCTCAAGTTGAAATTACCAGCAGCACCAGTATTGTTTGAGTATCCTCCACGAAGGATTGCAGTCGCTGATTAATGATTTTTTCCAATAATTTTGAGAGTACATTTAGAAGGCTTATTCATCTTCAGTTCTTAGTTACGGCCGGGTCCTTACTTTTCTTCGGCAGAGTAACTTTTACCGCCATCTTTCAGTGTAGAGGGAAATATCCTATAGCCAAATATTTGTTTATTATCTTGGCTGTTTCATTCATAGGTTTTTTGGTGAGTATTTTCACCGCCCTAACCGGAATACCGTCCTTTCCCGAAGCCTTCCTTGTCTTCATGGTCTTAAGGATATTTGCGACCTCTTTTGCGTTCGTTATAATGGGGTTTTCTATGTCTAAGTTCTTAATGGTGTTAATTGTGTGGTTGATTTTGCCACTAAGTGTTTATTACCGGGGAGACTATTTAAACACTCTCCTCTAAGCAGTTCGCTAACGCCTCTGCTTGTTCGGCTTTGCTGTATCAGGATACCGTTGTGCAATATAGGGATGTTTAGTGTTTTTCCCTTCTTCAGGGTTTTTATCAAACTCCATAGTTTGGGGTGTTCATTGTCCTCAACTTTCTGGATTACGTGGTGCCACGTTCGGGTTTTCTGGTCTTGATGCATCCGGAATACCTATTCTGAAGCTTGGTGTAACAACTTTTGTGTTGTGAGTGCCTCGATCACGCCATTTCTTCTTTGCGTTGTTTTTGGTTCTGATTAATGCCTTCTCGGTCTCGTTTAATAACCACTTAATGGAGTTGTTACCGTCTGTTGCGATTGACATTTTCCAATTGTATTCTTAAATCTAGCACCTAATTCTGTGCAAAGCAGTTTCAATATCGGCCTCAGTATCTAACCGCACCGTCAGTTCATATCCTGACATCATGTATGAGTATCTCTGCAAGTTTGCTTTATACCTTGGTACTGTTATTGTGGAGAGACGTTGACCCACAATTGTTAATATTACAGGGTAGTGGTTCGATGAGAGCTCGTGCACGGTCTTGGCTTCTGTGTATTTTTTAATATTTATTGTTATAAAGAAGTCTATACTCGTGGTGTTCTATGACATAATCGCTTGAGCGTTAGAATTGGCTTTAATGGCTTTAGCCAACCGCCTGCCGTTGATGGTGGTACACCTATTACCCTATATATAGTTTATAATAAGCAGTTATTCTACATCATCTCTAGAGATGCCGGTTATACACGGCAATAATCACCACCGGTTTATCGCCAACTAATGCTTCACTGCGACTGTCCCGCAGTTTACCTTTAAATTTTGTTGATTAATTTGAGTGATATTGGTTTTTATCAGAATAGCAACCCCCCTCTCTGTCACTTCTGTGTATGTTATATCCTGGTATTCTGATCCTATCTCCCTGTTTTAGGCGCGGCTCAGTGATTAGTGCTGTAGAGATTTAATGGCATATTATGAATTCTTCAAGTTCATGTTAACGGCCCTTTATGTTATTGGCATTCTACGTCATAAATTTGATTGGCCTACCTAACGCATTATGTCGTTCGTACCGGTCTTTATTTTGGTTCAGTTGTGACGCTCACATTCATTATATCCTTGATCTGGAAAACTCCTTTTACCTTATCAGATTTCACAGTGTTGACTAGCATTAGAAGGAACTTTCTATGTTTGTTACCTAGTCTCTTCACTGAGTTAAACGGAAAATATTTATCGTTGAAATCTCTTTCGACTTCTTTAATAGTTATACTTTCAGAAACGCTCCTTATGACCACCTTGAGTTCTTTTTCATGCTGAAGCGGATACGTATGACAAGGTTAGTTGGTTTCATCCAATAGTTGTCGCATTTTCTTAAAATATTTTGCATTGGCGGTAAAGATTTTTATCCCTTCCGGATGATTAATAACTTTCACAATAGTTGTAACGTTTCAGTCCTTATTGAAAGGTACACGAAAAATTAATAAATTTTCATTCTACCCGGATGTAGCTCTTAGTCGTGTAGGGGCGGTTCTTGATGTAGCTCTTAGTGGTTCTTGAGACCCTCGTCTCGATTGGTCTAGCGGTCGAGATGTCGGTCAAATGACTAGTTCACGGCGGACGTCGTTTGTGCAAATGACGTCGCTTGAACTTTGGTCATGAAACGAACTTTTAGTTAATGTTCGTTTCGATCATCTGCGAAATTAAAAAGATATGTAACAAAACTAATTTATTTAGAGAAATAAATTAGTAATTCGAGCATAAACAAAACTCAAAATTAAAATCATTCTAATTCGGTAACAAAATAACTATAAATCTTCGATATCAGACAAAGCAAATTATTTACAACTACTTGCGTATGTAGATAAAGTCAATATTCGCATGAGGCTCATATGATCACGGTGATGTGAATTTGCTACGGCGTTCGGACAAGCAGAAGGCACAAATTTCCTAGGTTCGGTTAAATTCTGTTCTCCTGATATATATGTATGGATGGATCGACAGTATGCTTTGAGGCCTGTATATGAGTGCATTGCTTTCAGTGGCGTTCGAGGGCGTAGTTCGTGACGGGCCGGACGAAAGCGACGCGTTAGCGTGTACCCGCGACTATGGATGTCACACAGTAAGCGCTAAGCGTCTCTCCCGAATAGGCGTCGTTTTCGCAAATCGCCACCCATGCACACAATTGCGAACTACGGACTGTTTAGTACGGTGCATGGTATCGGTTCAGCATAGGCGTGCGTCCGCTATCGCTAAAACACAATGCACGACGACGCTGAAGGGCGCTTGGCGTCGTTCACAACCAGTTACAGAGCAACTTGTTTGTAATCGCCCAACAGCGGTTTAGTTTTTAATTCGTCGGTAATAACGGCAGAAACACTCAGTTATGAGAGTTCCCGAGGTTAGATTATTCTAAACTCGGCCTACCTTCGTTACAGAGCAACGAAAATTAGGGTGTCGTTGTAGAATCTCTGTATTTAGATATCTAGCACACGGCGTCTCCCAACGGTTTTAAACAGAAATCAGGATTTTAACAGACTGAACGAGTCTCAGGGAAGTTGCGTCAATCTTGCTGTAAAAATTATTAACAAAATAGATTGCCTTTATAGAAAAGCTTTTACGGTCTTTGCACTAGGCAATTTCCCGTAAAGGGTCTCATACGAAGACTGTCTTTTAGTTCGTGAAAGCGTCTTATTTATACTTAAATTAGTATTCACGTTCTTTGTTCCACGAATATCAATTCGAATGGCTTTCTTTGTTTGCTACCTTATCGATACGGATAAGAATTAGATGTATTTTAAGCAATTGGTTTGCTCAACGTGATACAATATTTCGACATAGCTTTTAATTAGTTTTTACTAATTAATTAATATTTAAATAATCTAAGATCGTTGTTTATGTTACTTATGATTAATTATCAGAACGATCTTGACTGATTTCGAGCGGTAACGGACAATAATTGCATCAGGTTGCGTAATCTTTGTGAATTACCTGATAGTATTTTCATAACAGCTTTTAATTAAGAAATATTTCTAATTATTATTTAAACTAAACTCGCGAACGGTATTTGGCACGTTTTTAAAGTTTCTTTTGTCTTAAATTCATTCTGAATAATTACACTTCCGGAATCACTAATATAGCGAAACCGGGTAGAATTCTAGGAATTCCATTAAATCGCGTTTCGCGTTATTATGGCGTTTCGCAGAAACGTATTGTTGGATCATTGAATAATTTTCTTTGTTGTGCACTACTATAGGTGGCGGTGGTTTGGGTTTGATTGCCTTTGGTTCTTGCACTGAGACAGTAGCTTTAGGTAGAAGAATGAATGGAGGGAATTTGTCGATCTCCATATGATGGACTTACATTGATAGCTGCCGATCTCAATATCTGAGTCAGCTGTGTTTACCATATTGCTAATGGGTCCCGATCTTCTGTCATTACCCTCTATCGTGACACTTGCTCGTTTCTTTCTTTTGACTTTTTTCCACCGTTCTTATATGGCTGTAGTTTGACTTGATGTTGGTTTGTTCCTTTGTGCACTCAGAATTTTGAACGTGGGTATCCACTAAACTATATTGTTGTGTATTTCTGTTAGTTCGTTATCTAGCTGCGTTATTTTTTCTTCCTGTGTCAGTTCAGCCTGTTTTGCAGCAGTATTGGGGAATTATTTCAAGTTCATGATTTAAAATTGATTTATGGACTTCCAGTCTAGATTTACTGGTTGTTTTTCCTAGGTAAATTAAATTATTTATTAAACGGGAATATTTTTATCTTATGGGAAAAATTTCAACTGGCAACAGTGTGTTGGTTTAACCTCTAAATTAACAAATGTCAACTTCACCAAAAAGTTTTTGCTTGATAATATAACCAAGTAAGGTCGAAGTAAAAACTGTAAATGTCAATGTCATATTTTTAAATAAACGCGAATGAATATGTACAAGGGCTTTAGCTAAAATTAGCAACAAACAAAAACTTACCCGCTCACCTAAGTGTCCTTGAGGAAGTGAAACGGATAGTACCTACTTACGCGAAGAACCCGCGCAATTCTGTATTGAAGTAGCTTGTAACACTCGCGAAACTACGCCCTCTTCGGTACTCTACCTGTTCGGGACCAAATACGCGGTGCCCTCTTCGTGCTCTCAACCCTCTAGTATCCGTCCTGTTCAATTTGTCGGTTTTACCTAAAACATTTTCAATTTGAAATTTAAATATTAATTTGAATGTTGATTGTAATTAATATGTGAATTTTTGATCCAAGTCTTACCGTAATCGCTAACTTTGGTAACTTTGGGGCCGAATGGCTCTCTCCAGCCATGAATTATTCAACTTGTCTTAATTAACTTCTCTTATTTAACACAAAAATTGCATTCAAACGGAACGCTGTATTTTCAATGCACGTCAGATTGAAAAACATTTGCACTGTGATTTCAAGCATAATCCGCAAAGTGAGTGTATAAGAAACCGTGGTGGACCAACTCACTATTAAATAGTCTTTTCATTTCTTGCCTTTTCTGTCTAACAATATGATGATTTATCTATTTTACTAAAGTAAATAGTCTTAAAAATAATATCAAAATTGGGAAATTTCTTCTGGGTCTACGAAATCTTGTTCAAAGTAATATATAAATTATCTTGCTGCATGAGATGTGTTTCTTTTTAATATTTTATAACTTACAATAATTAATTTGACAAATCAATTACTATTAGTTACCTAAATAATAAGCATAAAGGACGATGACAAGGTAACGCAATAATGACATTAATATACCACAGCATTTTATATAGGTTCGATGAAAAATACCTTAAAGCACTTTGAAACCTTAGTAGGTTTATGTTGCACATTCTCTCTTTACGACTCACTTATTTCAAATCCACCGCATTGGAGAATTACTTTAAAACAGATATTCCGTTTTATCTAATTCGATACGTTTTATCACAAAATCTTATACAAAATATACTATCTTGAAAATTTTTATTCCACCCTTGTCATATGCAAATCCATTCACTGATTACCACCACAAGCTGCTCAACTCGTAAGAATCTTCCATAATTTGTTCTATTCAAGTGTAACCAAGTTTCTGTTGGTTTTGAGTTATGGCGAAATATCTAATGCAGATAGACGCACAGTCGGGCAGAACGGCAGACGATAGATGGGTGGGTAATAGAGTCCGACGACACGCTAAAATTAGCATAAACAGGTTCAGGGAACACCAAAACGTGAAGATTTGTTGAAGTCAGCACATGCGCAGTTTTAACCTGTTCTAATAGCTTTCCTATACTCCGTATGTCGGCAAAGCTAAAATTACAGGTACGATTTTTTTGTACAGATTTTACATTATACTGTATTTAATTAAAATATAAATTTCTTGCCAGTACTAAATTAATGCCGTGGGTTTTTTATTCGCCTGTTTAAGAAAATTCGGGTATTCCCTGTTATATATATATATATATATACATTTGTTTTATTGAATAGTCACGCGTTTTTAATTGACTTCGGCTTCTTCCGTTTTTCGGACACAGCATCGCGATCTTAATAAAAAAATTAGACTTTACCTGTCAATTGTTGTAAATAACTTCATTTACGTCACCAAAAGCGTAAAGTAGCTATCTGGATTTTCAAATCTGTGAGATATACTTTTAAGCATTTTTTATAACTACCGTTAACGGATTGAACTTTTCGGAAGTGGATTCTGTAAACTCTGAAACGTCTAACTTTGAAATTTATTTTTTCTCGAATAATTTATATCTGATCACCTTGGCAGTACATTTGAATTATATTTTTGATCATTCTACTAAAACTTATTCGGTATAGCATTATTTGTTATGCCGAATTCTCTAATTCTGGGCCTAAGAAGTATTACAGTTTTGAATTTCCGTGTATTTACATCATTGTATTTTTCGATACCGTAACAGATTCGCTTATACTTCGATATAAAGTACTTCTATTTTCTTGAATTAATTATTAGCAGGTTCCGATAAGGGCAATTTGGAATATTTTATCATCTTTCTACAAAATTAGCACATAAAATTAATCTTTGTTTTACCGTTAGTTTTCCACCCAATTAATCCAACATGATTGCATGAAATCAATAATTTTAATTTATTCTCCCCACTAGGGATAATTAGTTCCACTACACAGGGAGAAAGATATGAGATGTAATGCACTAATGGTTCCCCATGAGGAGTAACGAAAGGGTTCTCAAATCAGATCGTTCTTTCATAGTCTACTAGTCTTTAAATCAGTTTATCTTTAAAACAATAGAGGTACTAAAAAACTGCAAAAGAAAAGTTTCTAGGGTTTGATACAGTAAAAAATAAGCGCATTTCTTTTCTAATGCAATGTATAGTCGATTTTAGTTTGAAATCAAAGCATCCTCTTTCATCTTTTCCATAATGTATCGTAAGCCATAGTAATATGTAAAGACTACATACTTAAAGTGACCATTTCAGGAGAAGCCACCGGTGTGCTTTCGATGATCAACAATTAAAAGTAATAGTAGATAAATATTAATCTAGTCTGACAGAATTATTGTTGCTTTTCTGTGTTCGAAGTAGAAGATAAAAGTTTCCACACCAGAAACGAGGGCCGCACATGGAATGAACTCAATGGCTAATCATGCTCCATCAGGTTCACCCCAGTATTGACACTCGCCGAAGCTGTAGGTAGAGGTTAATCACAATTAGGAGATTATTCTTAAGGTAGATTTGGAGTGAGTGGGGTAAAGTAACGGTCGTTGTTTTATCGCTACAATCCTGGTCTATATCATAAGCTAATTTTAAAAGAATCAACTAAGTAACCATATCATTTATCAAAACACATAATTGGTAGGGTATCTTAAGGTTAATTCATGAGGGACCAAAATTAAAATGGTAGTAATTGCCATTGCTAACCCGACACACTCATTATGAATATATAGAGGCATATTATCGCCGATATATCTGAGAATAAGGTATTACTGTAAGTTTAAATGTATCACAACTTCAATCAATAGTCTGATGTGCAGCGAATTTTCAAAATAAAAGTCGTCAGTGGGGCGTACATTTAAGACAACTTCGGTTACTTTAGAGACTTCAAAGACATTAATGTTATTACAAATAATGAATTATTTGTAAGGGCGTCTGAAATTCTTACAATTGTCATTTATTTGAGAACACCCGGTAGATACGTCCCTGTAGTAATAACAAAATCTAATTGGTGAATTACCAGTATCATTTGTATGCCAAAATTACAGCCGTAAATTTGTAAATTGTACAATTCCATTTTAACAACAACTATTAAAATTCGAAAATCCCAGGTTACGCTTTGTACAACATAGAGACCATTTTTCTTAAAAATACTACTTCAGCAATTTCCGTGAGAATTCTTGCAAGTCTAAAAATACCCGTTAACCCCTCTCGTCTTCGCCCCTGCAATTTCAATGAGGAAACTTCGATTATCAAGTAGTAGAGACCCGAGAGTTGCAAAGTTAAGCTGGTTTTCGGCAGTCAGTGCCTAGGCGATTTTTAGAGCATATTTTGAAGAGTTATTGAATAACGTAAAGAGGATCGAATTGATAGAAATTTGGTCTATTTCCGCACAGAATCAACTTCAATTGCCTGTCGATTCGTAATCAAAAGATTAGGGCCTAACAAGGCTGTACGTGGCGTACAATAAGTAAAATATCCTAGGCAGCACGGTTGTTATTTTCGATTCCTTCAGGAAGGTGAAGGTCTTCAAGACATCAAGTAAGTGGTATATACATTCTATAAATTCCACCGATCTCCACCCTCTCGTGAAATAAACTCTGCTGGAACAAATTAGTCGGTCACATATAAATTCAAGACGAGTTAGTTAGTGTCATAAATAAAAGATCAAAGTTTTAAATTTATAATTGTTTTTGCTATCGAGGCCATTAGGGCCAATATTTCTTGTTCATTTTAGATTTAGTTTAATTAGTAGCAACACAAGGGTCCCTTGATTTAGATTTAGAAAGTTGACGTTTCCATTATTCCCTTCCAGGTAGATCGGTAAATCGTTAGTTGTAAATCACATTCTCTTATTATCATTATATTCAATCTTTAAGTACATATCTTATTTATATATATATATATATATATATATATA
>JAHWXV010011553.1:0-16815 GCA_024586415.1 Phrixothrix hirtus | reverse complement strand
GAAATTTTTAATCAGGGCTTTCAAAATGAACGCCCCGTCATAGCCCTTCATATTATGTGCCAACGCTATAATTTCCCCTTTGCAAGACGATTTCAAAGCCAAAATATAATTTAAAAAATCATCGACAGGATGCCCCTTAAATATGTGCTGGCTCTTCCCGCAGTTGTCGCATTCTTGCTAGATGTTGTCAGCATCAATACAAGATTTGCAAACCTGCTGCGCAACACAGCGTTGGCTTGTGCTAGAACTCATTTGCGGAGTCAACAAAAGGTGTATCCTGCCGGCACTCAAAATCATAAAATATGAAAATGAAATTTTGCTTCAACTTTTCCTTATCTGCTGTCTTTTTGGCCATAAAACCGTCATGACGGATAGGTTTTTCGGTATAACAGTTCGCGCAATGTTTGTATCCACATCGGTGTTTGTCGGACTGTCTGCCTACTCATATACTACTAAGACAGGATTGACATCTCCTCAAAGCAGTACACAACCACTTGAGGTGCTCTGCAAAGTAATTTTCTCCTCGAAAATCTCGTTTGCACGCATCGTATTTAACAGAACCTAAATTTTTGTTGCAGGGAGGTGCTGCATGAGAAGCAGGACAAATGTATTTGCAGTTTTTGTGTCTTTGTTGTAAATTATTTGTACGCGTACGATACATCTCGCAAAAATAGGCCGTTGAAAAGGCCGAACATAGATTAGTGATGACGTTGTAATGATTATCTTCTAAAATTAAATTCAAAACAGTTCGATCGTCAGATCTAGGCCCCTCGTAATAAACAGACTCCCCCATTCTATTATTATAAACAACTACAGTATAACTCACCAAATACTGTTGAAACTGTTCGATATGTTCCCGTGTCCCTCCATTTTCCAGATCGACGCCCCCTCGTGCATAGATCGGCAGCTTCAATACCATTTCGCTCTTGAATCTGCCAGATGTTTGCGTTGGGGTTCGCCCTTCGTGTCATAGCCAATGTTAATGCCCTCGCAAGACATAAAGTATCCTGATTGTCTACAACCAAAATACATTTTTTCCTCTCGCAGGACTCTGCAAAGGACACACCAACCAATCGATCACGACCGCGCCCGAGGCCTACAGGTCCACGTGTAGCCTCAGGCCATCGTTCGCGAAACAGTTGGCGTTACTCTGCAGAATTTTCTCGAGAGTGGCCATTATGACTTGCTAGGTCAGCTGGTCGGCTCTTCTGAAGGAAATGCCGATAGGTTTCTCCGGGAAGTTATCGTTCCGGAGAACCATGCCAACCCTATCGGCGGGCGCACTGGTGGCAGGAACGTGCGCCAATAATTCGTCAAATGGATTCTAGAAATTATAATAAAAATTTACAATCGTATTCCATCTACTTGATGAAAAAAACATACCTTCAACCATACTATGGGATTAACTGTCTCAGCTGTTACGTTAAATTTAAAAACAACCGTGGTTCCCATAGCCCGGAATTTCTTGATTTCTTTGGCGCCTTCGCCAATGATAGAGATGTTTTTCAAGCTGCGGGCAGGTCCGCATTGCATTGACTACAAAGAAAATTAAATTGTTAATGTCTAGAAATTCGAATGTTGGATATCTGCAAATAATTTTAAATTTTATTGCTCACCGAATTATATTCTTCAGAGGGTCCTTCTGCTGGCATAGGAGGGGCACGCAAGTGTCCGGATTCAGAGGCGTCGATATTCTGCAAATAAAAGACGTAAATTATTAATAGGGGAATTTCAACTAATAATTTTGAAACTTATTACTCATCAAGAAAATATATATATTAATAGTTACATACCTCAATTCTAGCATCTCGCTTCACCTTAATGCCCGGGTTCAATAAAACATTCTGCAGGATCTTAATTTTCCTCTGCCTCTTCTGAAATAATATTTGGAATTAACAAGTTGTTAAACGACACATGGTAGAATATCTTATAAATTTAAAAAAATGTTTTGTAATATTCACGTTCCCTTCACCGGACATCTGCCTGGGAGATACTGCGGATGGATCTGCTGCTTGAGGGATGTTGTTCTATAAATGAAATTAAAGATTATAAACCGTTGGTGGAATTTCAGATAAGTTCTTTAATTATTTTGTTTTTTTTAAAGTTCAACCTGCTTCAATAAGAACGTTATGTACTTACCATAGTCGATCCTTGGGCGGCTGAACTGTTTAAAACATGCGATCCAGAATCTGTAGTAAACTGTAAATATAAATTAAATTAGAAATATGATTGATGATAATAGGATATTAAAAGGGATTTCATTAAATAATTATAAGGAATTTAATATAAGTTGATTCAAAAATTACATACCTTGATACGAATTACTTCTTCTATTAACTTCTCGAAAATTCCTATACCTTTCTGCGGGATGTGCTCACCATTTAAGACGACAGCGTCACATATATCGTCGTAGGCGTCTACAATAGACGCATCGTCGGTGAACACACCACACGCATACAAGTTTAAAATCACGGATGTGTTACTTGCCATTGTTGGCGAGTTCAAAAAGCAGTTTATATATGTTGTTCTGCGGTCACGTGATCTTTTTCCAGTCACGTGGTAAGCTGCTTAAAAATAATGTATTTTCAAAAGTTAGTACAGTATGCATTTACAACCAAGTTAGTCATAGTTTAGAAACATTTTGCCTAATTACCTTTCTCAGCATTCCAGGAGTGTAAATGACTGTAAGGTGATCGGCTTATGAATTATAGCATTTCCAATTTAACTAACATTTCAAATTCGTAACCGAATACGTCATTTAGAGCAAATAGTTCGTTAATTTCATTTTTAGGGAATTTAAGCACAGTCACACTTCCGCTTTCCAACTTTTCTTCAATCGTGATGCCCGCAGTCTCAGTTAAAACGAACATTTCAGATTGCGATATCATTATAGAAAACACGTAATCTGGAGCATTTAGATTTCGTTTATTTTAGCTTCAATTAGTTTTTTACTTGCTAACATGGTCAGCACAATGACACCTTGCTGCTGCTGTTGTTGCTGTAGTTTAACATTGTAATTTACGTTACCCAGTCGAATTATCAGATTTATATCGTAACTAAAGTATAACCTAATTTCCACGTATTTACGTTGTACATTATTACTTTTGTAGTCATGAAATTGATGTCTAATTCAATTTAACAGATCTTCAACTCTAGCACTTTGCTGCACGTACAATAACTGTTTATATATTTGTTCATAATAATAGGCACTGTGATCGTTAACACTCATATTAGTAATAGTAGAAACATCATCATTATCATGCTGATTATCAACCTCTTCGTTCCTCTTATAATCAGTTGTAGCAGTAACGGCTGCATCTCCTGTATTATTATTCCAGCCTTCTATTCTATAAGCATTAGAGTTTTCCAATAAGGACTCTTTCACGCAGTCGTCACGAATATTTTTATTTATCAATGTTGCTTCTTTATAATAATTCATTTTAAATAACTCGTAAGCGTTTCTATCAACCATTCTCTCTCTCTCTTTATTTATCTTAAAACACTTAATAAATTTCGTTAAAAAACTGTAGAATATGAATTTTTGCTTCTGAATTTATCGAACATAAGCTAGTAACTAACAGCCATGTTGGTAACGCATACACATATACCCTTACTCCATCGTTATAATAAAGTTAAACAGGAGTGAAAGGGGGAAGGGGTGAAGAGTACGCGTATATCTACCATCTTAGACAAAGAAAAACAAACTTGTTCATTCGTATCCGTTAACTTGAACACGTGCTCGCAGATATCACATTTCGAACATACAGGAATGTAGACTGAGGGTATGCAGGGGGAGGAGAAATTAGAATTCTGGGTAACTTAGTAAACTATTCATTAAAACATGTTATAGAAATTTTACACTTTCATTCTCTTATTGAAACGAGCAAACGCCAGAAAGCATCGCTAAAAACAGAACAGCCACCCACTTTCATGAAGTCATCTCCTGGCATAAACTTCACGTAAATTTTGCAAAGTTAAAGCATGAAATAGGTTTGTGTGTAAAATGTAAGAATTTAATAATTTAAAACGTCAATCTAAGCTTCGTTCTTTCATGCAAACAAATATAGGAATTTTCTAACTCTAAGACATCAGAAATTAAGTTTTTTAAACTAAATTAACGATGAAAGTCATTAAATAATCGTTTATTAGTTAGTTAGTTAAAACTTTCCTTTCTCTCTCTCTCTCTAACCAATCTTACGTTTATCTATTCATCCAACCATCTAACCTACATTTTTAACACAATAAAACTTCATCTATCAATCAATCGACGTAATTCGTTTAAGTGCGCGCACTAGCGAGCGAATTTAGATGGAAAAAAAGCGATTGATAGTGCTTGCGCCGCGCAATTTTATACTTTACTTTTTTTAATATTCAATTTGTCAGCACGCGTGCGCGCCATTTTATAACGCATTTCGGCACCCCATTTTGTTCTTTTTCCTTTTCTCTCTTTCTAACTTTATTTTAAATACTTGTCGGCGCACCATTTTGTTCATAGTCTAATATAAAATATAAGAAAATACACGGCCGCGCTATTTTGTTTGTTTTCAACTTTATATTTTACTATTATATATTTTAAATACATGCCGGCGCGCCATTTTGTTCTTACTAACAAGGCACGCCTCTTTATTGTCACTACTCGAATTTCATCCTCCTCGCATTCTCATAAAATACTCTCCTGCATCTCATTCTTGGAAAAACTCGGAGAGGAAACTCTGTACCAAGCATACCGCCCAACGGGGTAATTCCCTCCCGTCCGCTTCACCGCCCTCCCGAAAAATTATCTAGAACGTCACTTGGTTTACTACTCAGGATTGTTAAAACAAGGTTTTGAAAAGTTCTACCACGTTCATTAATTATATTGACTCTGGTTGTGGTTAGATATGATTTTGATAATATTTTTAATAATCATGCTGTGTTTATATTTACGCAACATCACTATTATTAAAATTATTTGGCACAGTTACCTTAAATATTATCAGTTATCAGTAAATCACAAAAATATTCTTTGGAATCGATGTAAACTATGTATATACAATTTCTATACAGTAAGCCAACTATAAATTTTTATTAAGTTAGGTATGTAACAAACAGAGTTTTACAATTTTGTTTTAATAATTACTCTTAGGGAAGGGTAAACATTTTAAACTATATAAAATAGCTTGAAAACTTACCGCTAGTTAAATTCTTGTAACAATCCAGAAGGTTAAAGCACTTTAAACAATTATTTTCAATCAAATACGTATTGATGGTATTTTTATGACTTTTTCGTATTTCAAATTTATTATTCAAACTTTTACAATATCTATACGTCATATAAGGAAACAATATCAATCTTACTTATGAATAAGTTCTCTACTATTTTGTAATTTTTATTCGATCTTCATAGTAGCTTTAACGTTTCCATAGAATTAAAACAGGTTAAAAATATAACACTTAATTACATATATCATAAAGCTCTTTAAAAGTTACATATAAGATTATAAAAAAAAAATACAAACAATATTCAGTAAATGATAGCGTAAGACTTTAGTAGAGCACATAACATGTGCCGCTGCTTTAATTTAGGGATAGAAGAAAATGAATATACGTAGCATTAAAACAAATAATTTATTTTTTCAAAATGTTCCCCTTTACACTCTATATACCTTTTTATGCGATTAAACTAATTGTCATAACATTATTTCCAATCAGAAATCGGCACACCCAAAATTCCATTCTTGAATACATCAGCTGCGTGCTCTGGCGTTGAAAATCTTTGACCACACAGACGATGCTGGAGTATTGGAAACGTAAAAAGTTATGAGGACTTAAATCGTGAGTATAAGGAGGGTGAGACATTAATTCCATTTTCTGTCGTGCTGTGTGTAAACTTGTATTATCCTGATATAGAATTATTCGTCGTTTTCTATTTTTTCCACATTTCAAAAATACGTATTGTTATAGGAGGGCCGCTGCTTTAATTTCGAGATAGAAGAAAAGGAACATACTTAGAATTAAGAAGGTTGCTTTATTGCTTTCCAAAATATTCACCTTTACACTCTATAGCTTTTTTTATCCCACTAAACCAATTGTCATAACATTCTTTCCACTATAAAGCAGGCATACTAAAAATTCCCTTTTTGAACGCTTCAACTGCGTAGTTTGGCGTCGATAATCGTTAACCACGCCCACGATATTTGAGTTTTGGAGACATATATGTCATTAGGACTATAAGGAGGGTGAGATATTAATTTCACTTTCTCACAGGCCAACTAGTTCACAGTATGTCGTGTTGCGTGTGAGCTTGCATTGCCATGATGCAAAATGATTTATGGCTTTGTATTTTTTTTTCACATTTCAGATAAAACAAAAGGATGGTTGTATACCGCTCACAATTTATCTTCTAAAGGTGTAGTAGCCACATGACCAGTTTTTGAGACAAAATAAGCAATAATTTGTTGGAAACACTGCGAGCACGAACAACTTTAGTTGATTTTGCTTCATTTCGAAGCACCCAAACAGTCGACTGTTGTTTCGTTTCGCCACCATTGACAATATCGTCTACCAAATTTGCCGTACCTGAGTTGAACTGTTTAAGTGTTTCTCGGCACCATTTGGCACGAGCCTATTTTTGAGCCTTAGACAAATTATGGCAATGCATCGTGAACATAATTTTTTTATACCAGTGCTCATATAAAATTTGATTTATCTATTTCATATCTATGCCTAAGGATGACTAAATTTCTCTATAAGTTACATGATGATCTGGTTTTATCATTTCTCGTATGGCATTAACGTTTTTTGCTGTTTTTGATGTCGTTGGTCGACCTTCACTAACTTCATCACTAAGGTTACTCGACTGTATTTAAATTTTTGATACCACTGAAACACAGTTGTTCTTGATGGTCCCTCATCACCAAAAGCAGTTTTTAGATCAGCGATACACTGCTTTTCATATCTTTTCAATCAATAATAAAACTAACTCATTACTCGAAAACGTTTATGGTTTAAATGTGTTTGTTTACTTTAAAATTATTCTGTAATAAAATAGCTCTATATGCACCCTTTCTATCACAGTTTTTTGACAGTAGAGATACCAAATTTTACGAATTTTGAATGTCAATCGTCCTGCCAACTGCAGTTCGAAGTTTATGCAGCATCTCTCAAATTCTGAGCGCCAACTTTCCGTATTATTGAAATTATCAAACAAAATGGCATCAAGTTGCAGGATCTTTTCTGGATCACATAAAGTATAAATTTGTTAATTTTCTACTCGGAAAAACCTTCATGATAACTAATACCTCAGGACAACTTTTAGAAATAGTATTTTTAACATGTACGTACTTAATTGTAATACATAGAGAAATAGACATTGATTTAAACAAAGTCAATATTAGATAAGAAAGTATATAAAATGCCCTTTCTAGTGGTATATAACATTATATCACATTAGGTACATTTTCATTGCACATTCCTGGATGTAACATAAGAAATCCTGTTCGATTCCACATTGATTTTCATCGTACGATCTATGGAATATCCAGACCTAGTTGCAAACTTGTTAAACTTGTAGGCAAATATAGGAATTTGGACTATTATGGTATATCCTTGAATGTATTTAAAAATGAGTTAACTAAAGTTCTATCTATGTAATACATTTCTCTGCACAAAATTTTGGCATAATATTTATTTGATTATTTTATATATTATTAGGCTAAAGAGTATTTTGTAAAAGTTTAAGGCATTAATAAACTATTATTATTATTCTTATTATTATTATTATTATTATTATTATTAATATTATTATTATTATTATTATTATTATTATTATTATTATTATTATTATCACTTGTAAGCAGTTATTTATCAATTTAACAATGCTTAGAATTCTTGGCGTAGAAAACTGCGCTTTATGCGTGATTATTTATTAAATAGCTAAAACGAAAGCAAAACATGTTATAGATTAATGAATTCTAATTTTTTAGCTAACCAAAAAATTGTAACAAAGTAATACATTGAATATAGTAAAAACTGTTCTTAGTCAGATTTTTACGCTGCGGCGCCATAGGGTGCTGCCCTGATAAAACAAAACCATTTTACTCAAATTTCTCATTTTTTTTCTCGACATATTCACGCAGTTTTGAAACTAAATTCAGATTGTAGTCGTTTGCTGTTGTATATCTACGTTTCAAAAAGTCACTTAACAAAATTCCATCAGTATCTTAAAAAATTTAATTATTAAACTTGTCCGGCACTTTTCGCATGTTCACTTGTTTCTCTACCTAGTATAAATTCTTAAGGCATGCCCTTCACTACTTGATAATAAGAAGCAGTCTCACCCAATACACTCATTATATTTCGTCAATTTCGTTTATCAACACTCATTTTTGCAAACATTTTAGAACGGCACAAACTTTTTTACCATTTTTACAACATCTCGAAACATTTCTAAATTATTTTGACAACTGCTAAGTGACAAAACTATAGTTAAATCATCATATTAAAAAATCACTGAAACTTTTGAGTGTCAAGTATTTTACCACTTAACGCTTGTTAGGGTCCTTAAATAACGATATCTTGTAGAAACCTATTGAAACACGGAAATGCAGAATATCCCAAAAGAAAATCATTGGTTATTAGTTGGCGTCTAGTGAAACTTCACATTTAAATGATATGTGTAAACGATTAGCGTTGTAAATCGATTCTGCATACCACAAATTAGTAAGGTCCTCCAGAAAGTAAAGACTTAATGCGCCCTACGTCGCACGCATATGCCACTCCACTATGGCTGTGTGTTTGTTAATTAGCTCCACTCTCTTCCTCAATTTGAGTTGAGTTGGGTTGTTGTATGATCACGTTTATATTATCGGCAAGTGTTTGGTATGGCCGCGACAAATAAAAATCACGCCAGGTGTGAAATTAGTTGTGCGATTCGGTTTCCGAATGCGCAAAATTGAAATTTTATGCAAATAAAACAAGTTTATGGTGAACATGCAATGAATGACTCCTCTGGAGAAAGCAAAAGTTGATCAACACGTTTGGAAGAATAGGCGCTGCGCTTTGAACACATTACACAATTCTTTGCCAGAAATGATAGTTCGGTGTCATACGATATACCCGAATCCAAATACCGGTTATTGGAGTGCCACCCAAGTTCTCCTTCAAAACCATAAAAACAAACCTAAATTTGATTACACGAAAGCGGATGGCAATTATCTTTTGGGATTGCAAGGACGTACTGATAGTGAGATTCGTGATAAGAGAGGGACCAATAACGTCAAAAGCCTGTGCGACTCTTCAACGATTTAAGGCGCCATACTAGTTAAGAAATGCGGAATGCAGAAATTGTGTTGATTCATGACATCACTAGGCCCCATGCAGCACAACCAGAACTTCAGTGCTTCAACTGGGATATGTTTAACCATTCGCCTTATAGCACCGCCTTGGCTTCCTGTGATTTTCATGCTTTTCCAAAGCTGAAGGAGATTTTAGGAGGAACACAAATCACAAATGATGAAGAGCAGTCACGTCATATTTAAAATCATTGGCGACATTCAAAAACTTGCGCTGAGTTATGATCGGCGCCTCAATGAAGCACATGGCTATGTGGTAAACTAGGTCAAATTCCAATACTTGTAAATAAAGTTGTGATCTGATATCTTGTGTTTTGAGTGAGTTACACCCATTCATCCTTTGCTTTCTGGACAACCCTCCTACCTATAAGAAGAATGTTTTTATAGGCACAAACTTCTAGAATAGACTGCCATGATTTTCTTTTCTGCTACAATAGGGTTTATACCATTTTTATATTAATAATCTATAAGAAAAGTTATAATTTAAATATCTTTTAATTCTTGGCTAGTTTTGAAACTTTATTATGGATTTCGTTATTAGATCCTACCCTTTCAGATTTCTGAACCCCTCTAAGTTTTCGGTTTTTCTTTATTCTTCTAGAAAAATTTATCTTATATACATAGTGTTTCGAAAATAAGGTGTATTATTCAACACACTTGTACACGGTCCCTAAGTGAAAACAAATCTATAAACATTTTTTCGTAAATTTTGCGCCAAAATTTCATGACACTGACCTGGCTCTGGTTTACTGTGAAACAATCAAAAACATAAATACTACTTTGTATCTGTTGAGAGAGTGTCATATTGTGTTTACTTTTCATGTAAATTATAGAGTTCATGGCCGTCAGTTGTTTTAATAAAAAAAATAGTAGAACGAATTCTTCTCATCATCTAAATTCGTTTTCTTTTATAAAACTATCGCTTATTAATTATAAAATATTTATGAATAACCATTTGTTAAGGGCCTGTTCAAATAAGATGGCCACCCAATATACATTAGTTTAAATATTTATAATTATTGGCAGTTTCACATACAATTTTAAAAACGAAAATTTGTACCATCTTGGTACCTAACGAGATCTTTAATAACTCACTCGTCTTGACTAGACTCTTAATAATACTTTGAAAACTATGATTTTAAATGTGCTTCTCAAAACATTCTTAAGGTAATTAATTTGAAAGTTCATTCAAGAGGCTTTCTTACAGATTTCACGCAATGTTGGTACAACCTTTTTTAAAATATTGAATATGAAACTGTTTAATAATTATAAATATTTAAAATAATTTATGTTGGGTTGTCACATTATTCTAACGAACCCTTTTAAATATCTAAAATTCAAATACGTTTTAATTTTAGTAGGTATGTATAAAATTAAATTCTCCTCAATCCGCATTAATTTGTATAAACATATGTATTACTGCATATTTACAAATTGAGTCAAATTTGGATGAAACTTATTTACTATTCTTATTATGCACTATTTATGTTATCATTTTTATTATATATTATATCAACAAATTGGTATCGAAATATGGAAACATGAATTGGTCGCCCAGATCTCCGAGTTTATGGGCGCCCGAGTTTTTGTGGATATATTTAAAGGAGCAAGCGCTTCTTTGAATAATGAGCTTCCATTTGTAGTTATGCAAAATTTCCAAAATCAATTAGCAGTATGTGTTGAAGTCAGCAGAAGTAACTTAAACGACATTATTTAAAAAAGCTGCTTTAAATAAAGTTAGAGTTTGATTGAAGCAATCATTTGTTATTCTTTTGATTACCTTTTCAAAGTGTATCATACCAGTTGCCGCACCCTGTTCTTGCCGCAAACAAAGTTATTTTGTCATAAAAAAAATTTGAAAGCATATAATAGTTTGTTCAATAAGTGTTGTCGTTCGATAAGAGATAGAGCTATTAGGTTCGTCGTTTTATTTTTCTAAAGATGGTACTGCTGTTTTATGAACACTTGTGAAGCTTTATGTAGATCTTTCAACTCAGTGGTATATTTTTACAGCTGTTCAAAGTTGACGTGTCGTAGTATTGTTTTACAATGGAAAAAATTGAATATCGTGCAGCGATAAAATTTTTATTTTTGGAAGGTGTAGTACCAAAACAAATTCATGGGCGATCGTTAAAAGTGTATAAGGACTCTTCACCTTCAATTAGAATAGTAGAAAGATGAGTTTCTGAATTTAAACGTGATCGTACAAGTATTGAACACAATACACGTGAAGGACGTCCAGAAAGTGCATCAACACCAGAAATCTTAGCAAACCTCAGGATATGACTTTGGAAGATCGTCAATTAATCGAGAGAGATTTAGTAGAAGCTCTAGGAATCTCATTAGGTAGTGTGAGCAATATTTTGGTTGAAAATTTGGGTTTTAGAAGGCTGTGTGCACAATGGGTGCCGCATTCGCTAACAATGGAACAAAAACACATTCGAATGCGACTTTCTCAGCAAAACTTGGAGCGTTTTAGAAAGGACAAAAAGGATTGTATGCGTCGTTTCATCACTATGGATGAGGTTTAGGTCTACCGCCATGATCCTAAATTAAAACAAGATGCTAAGGAGTAATGTGAACCTGGTGCTACGGCTCCGAAGCGAGTTAGGGTCCAGAAATCGGTCAAGAAAATATTAGCATCTGTTTTTTGGGATAAAAAAGGAATTTTGTCAGTGGATTACCTCCAAACTGGTAAAAAAATAAACTTAGATTATTATTGTAACCTTTTGGACCAGCTGGATGTAAAAATTCATGAGAAAAGATCTGGTTTATAGAAGAAAATAATCATTTTTGAACACATACTCTCACACAGTTCAAAAAACCATCCCGAAAATCAGTGAATTATAAAGTAGGAATTGTAAAAACATCCACCATATTCGCCTCTGACTTCTGGCTGTTCTCATATCTCAAAAAATTCATGCGTGGGAAACGACTTTCATCAAACGAGGAGGTAATAGCAGCCATGGAAGAGTATTTCGACAGTCTTCCGGATTCTCATTTCAGGGTTGGAATCCATAAATTAAAAGAGCTCTGGATCAAGTGTATTGAAGTTCAGGGAGAATATATTGAATAATAAATTGTATTTCAAATCATAAAGTCGTGTTTTTCCTATCGATCGACAAAACTTATTGAATAACCGGTACTTTATATAAAACTATTATTTAGTTACATATTTAGTTCTGACGTTTTAAATTTAAAACATAATATAATACCTAGCAGTATATTTTTAGAACGTAGCATTTATACAAAAATGAAGCAGTTAAAGGAAGGTAATTTTTGCACATGTAATTGTCGTATACCTCGATAGCCGAAGGTGAAACGTTACGGTAGAATCATAACTAGTGGCAAATTTAACCTGTTGTTGAAAAATAATAAAAATGTATACAAGTATGCTGGATGATATCGCGCAATCACATTAGTTAGCAAGAAAACAATAGAACGATCTACGTATTTTCTGTTGTTTCTTTTAGCGTTTATAATTCCTTGAATACTTATTTATCTCTAATCAAACTACGATTCATAAATTTTTAATTATTGATAAGCAGTAAAATATTGCAAACATTAATTATTAATAAGTGTAAAAACGTTTACCGTTATTTTAGTTTAGGAACCTACTTAGATGACATGGTCTAGTTTTGCCATAGCAAAAGGGATAATGCTCTTATTTGTCAGATTAGCCTACGTTAAGCTTTGTCAAACGAGGGATTCGAGTCTGTTAAAAGAACAGCTTTCAAGTATGTAACTGACATTGTTATCAACAGACTCACTAGACATTAAGCATTTATGTAAACATGAGCTACAATAAAACTAAATTTATACACACAAATTTCTGTTGCAGTCGACCACTAGAGAAATACAGAATAACAAATGACAGTAAAGAAAGCTAATTTTAAACTTTTTAAATCTTAAAAGGCAATTGGTTGTTCATTTTTGCTAAATGCAATAGACCGTTATAATTGCCATCTTTGTCTTAGAAATTGGATGTTATAATTACTCTAAAAAATCTTATAATCCTGCTTAGTGCTTGTATAATAATGTTGTGATAAGCGGATTTGCTTCATCTTTGAGGTACAAACATAAATAATTATCAATGCCTATATTAACAACCACTGTAACCCCTAGTTAAATCAGGGTAGGCTTAAAGATACAACGAGCTTTGCCTTCTAAAATTATAATCGGGCCTTATTTTCAGTTAATCGATTCCCGTCAATAGCAGATCTTTCAGACTTCCTGTCCAATTGGCAAAGCTTTAAAGATCAAAGCCGCATAGATGCAAGTAGAATCACTAGACTCGCCTCAGGTCTACTATCTGATTAAAAGACGGTATAAGCAGACAAAGCAAAGAAAGCTGGTTATTTTAATTTCCAATTACATTTTAAAACTATATTTGTTCAGAACGATCTTATCTTGAACGAAGCTGATAAATGGATAGATTGCCTTCTAAACCATTTACATTAAAAAGAATTTGAGTGACAGAATCGCGTGTTGTAATTGTATCGATTTAATGACCCTTCGATTTCAATAACCTACAATTAGTGACGTTTAAGTTGTATGATTGTATTCTAGATATCGGTATATAAATTTTAATCAAAACCGCTATATAAGAAATCGCCATACATCACTCAAACACATTATTCGAAATCAACATCTACCAATACGTATAAGCTGTGCAAGTTATATCAGATACATTTAAATTGAAAATTAGATTTTTACGCGGACTCCCACCAGTTTCTCTCACTCATTTCCTCCTACACTCCGGTATGGGCTATCATTTAAATTGTATTCGACTGCAAGATTTAACACCAATCATTTGCATTTTCGAATATTTATTTCAACTTGTTAGAGCAGTTATCCTACCCTGCTTCATTATATCATGTTGCTCACGATAACGCTATATTTTGTTCTACGCTTTGTTATCTACCATTACCATTTTGGTTGCAACACGGTTGCTGATTTAGTAAAATTTATTAAAATAATGTTGGATGAGTTGTTATAAGAACTGGAGTGATTTGTTGTTACGACAAAATCAAATTATAAGGAAGGCTTATATGTAAATTGCATAATCTTGCTTTAATTTATTTTATATAGTATTAATTTGGAATCTGGAAACCGTTCCTTAGTTAGTTGTTATAGACAAAATGATTTGATGACAAAGAAAATCAACATAATACTCATTAAAAATGCAGGTGATTAAATATGTCCATCATAATTAGCTAAGGACATTCCCAAAACATGAATTAAATCTACACTATATTTCTATGAATAGAAACACTTAAGATTTACATAGAAATTTTCAATTAAAAATTTCGAACTTTATGGTTGCTAGCACAACATAACCTGCTGGAAAATTATTAGTTGTCGTGTTTTACGAAAGTAAACGCATTATATGATTGGACTCTGTAAAAAGCTGCGAATCTTCAAATTAAATCAGTGCACCTATAAAAAAGAAAAACAATGCCGATTGGAGGTATGCAATCTTTGTATGATAACACTTGGTCACATTAATAACCAATAACCTCAATTTGTTACCAAATGATTTTACCATGAAGAGAAGACAATTCCAACACAATAATGAAGCTAAAACGTTTATGTAAAACTGCATCAGGTTAAAATGAAGTTACCAGAAAGATTAAGGAAGATAACACATGGAATGACGATTTAAATTTAAACGATTCTCTAGCATGAACTTTATGTAATTAAATGACCACTTGGCAAGGACAACGTTAAATAAAACAATTTAGTTGACATCTATATTTTTTGATAAAGTAAGTAGGCTGTCTTGTAGATTGCTAGTTATAAAAAACTATGAACTTTTTAAAGCTCGTTTATTGCCTTACAAAAATCTCCGTTTAATTACTTCTCGGACAAACAGAGAATTACATTTTTGGAAAAGTTTCAAACACTCGATGAATTTAAGCACCCGCCGTATTAGCGTCGGCGATCTTTTACAATATATTTTTTAAGCGCTGATGATAAGATCTGTGCTGTGTGGAGGGTAATTGACTAATTCGACCCTAAATTCATGTAAGAAAATTAAAAGTCTGGTGACCGTAGTCTAACAAAATTTCCAAAAAACCAGATTTTCACTAATCATTATGCAATTTTTTGAGCCCTCAGAAAAAACAATGTATAGCAAGTGGCAGTTACATATTTATCATAACCAAGTGTAATTATTACAACTGAATCACTGCATCGGAAGAAAACTGCAACAGTTTATTTTTGATTGCGCTTTTACAGCGAATAGCTGCTAATGGTATATCCTCGGTTTTAAACATTCAAACCCATCTTTTTGTTTTTTCCTGTGATGATAACTGTAAATCTACGTTTAATAATCTGTAACAATATTAAAAATTTGCTTCAAACATCATACTTCGACCTTTTCTAAAATAAGCCTGTACCAATCTATTGGCGCTTGCTTTTATTTCTTGGTTATAAATGCGTAAGCCGGTGACTTGCTAGCTTCCTCGTACCCAGATGTAGATGATAAAGTAGTCCTGATTAAATCTCTTGTGAGTTAGATTGCAATTTTTCATAAGCAGCTTTTCTGTACAAATAACAATTGGACGTCATACAGGCCTCGGTTCATCTCTTAACAAACATCCTCCATATTTAAATTTACAAATTTACAAAATCAATAACTAATTGTGGACAACGAAAGTTACTGTACCAAAATCTACCACTCGATATGATGATTTTGGTCATATGTCGGTAAACATTTTATAATCATAGAAAATCATTTTGCAAAATCATACAGCGGCACTTCCATCTATGTAATGAAAAACACAGAACTTATAAAAATCAATATTTAGTGACTATGTGTATTGCAACCTTAACATCTAAAAACTGGACCTGAAAACTGTGAAAAGAATGAGCTTTTAATTAACACAAACCATTAGAAAATAATGGCAGAGCCATCTATTGTTTATATTAGGAGGTGTTTTAATATAAATAATATAAAGAAGAAGATCCCTCCTAAAAATGGCACGAATTTTAAAAATTAATTCGGCACAAGTGAAAAGCCAAATTCTGAGGCTTCTCACTAAAAGAATTGTTCATATTACAGTTTGATGGCTTTTCACTTGTGCCGAATTAATTTTTAAAATTCGTGCCTTTTTAGGAGGAATCTTCTTCTTTATATTATTTATATTAAAACACCTCTTAATATAAACAATAGATGGCTCTGCTATTATTTATCATTGACACCACACAGGTTTATGTGTTTAAAAGGAAATTTTGCATTTTCAATGCAGCGGCAGCGGCAGACAGTCGAGCACGAACAGTTGTCAGGAGCAGACGTAAATTTTACTTGTTACAAGGGGGTTACCCCTTGAATTACGCACGAGCGATATGCGGCCACGTCCCCCCTGCTATCTTCTAGTGGTACTCGTGGCGATGATGATGACACTGCCAGCTATTTGTTGGAGAGGGGAGCTGGACAGTGCCGCTGCGTGCAACTTCGGTGGCCTATCTGGCTCGATAG
>JAHWXV010011533.1:0-25437 GCA_024586415.1 Phrixothrix hirtus | reverse complement strand
TTATTACATTATGTGTCAAAATAAAAAAGTTAGGAAAAAAATAAATTTTGCAGTTTAGGTAAAGTGCCCTCTAACGGCATTCAAAAGAATTATTTTTACCCTTTAATTATTTCGTCTATCGAGCTTAGTTTATGTGCCAAGTAAAACCATCATTGGTAAAAGTTTAAGATATCTAGAGCAAAAAATAGATGTTAAAATTCTTCCTTTATATCCTCGTATCTTGGTAACCATGGGGATTTCGACAATTTCACAAATGTCTTACCCACATTATTTTTTGGTGTAGAATTAGCCCTCGAAGTTCCCTGACGCATTTTCCGAACACCCTGTATACGTAACATACCGAATTACTAAAATCGGCAAGAGAAAAATAAGTTATAGTAATTATTCTAAATAAATTAAAGCTTATATGCTCCTTGGTGTGCTCTTTGCATTTATTATCAGAATAATGAACCATACAAAACGATTTATAAGGATCTAAAGCTCTTAATTACTTGTATGTGACAAAAATGTCCCGTTGGCGGTTTTCGGTAGTTTTAATTTTTTTTTGAAAACCACGTGTTGCATGGTATAGTTTTTCCTTTCAAAATGGAAAATCTACAGAAATATTAAAAGTCATAGATTCTCATCCTCCTACATAAACAAGTAAACACAGTAGAAGTATTTAAAATTTGAAATGTGACAAAGAAGTCCCTGTTGGCGGTTCTAGTGTCAATAACTCGTAACACACAAGCAATTCGTTGGATTACTGTCAATCTGGCTGTTTATAAGTGCAATTATAGCAGGAATAGTACTAGTGAAAAATTACCAAGTTAATTAGTTATGATTTGTTTTGGCTTTGCATAATAATAACGATATTATAAGTATATATCTATGATTGGTGATTTACATTTTTAATTCACCATTTATAATACGTGATAAAGAAAGAAACAAATGAGAAATCAGGAACTATTTTAGTTATCAAAATAGTTCCTTGGCAAGCTAACGCACTGCTTGAATGCTTTTGGAAAAAGTATTCCTTGTTCTGCAAATTATTCATTTACTGGCATCATACCACATTTATCGTTAGAAAAGTGGGTCACCCGAAGATGCTTCCTTAACTTAGGGAGTATGTGGTAGTCATTGGAGGCGAGATTTTAAGAAGAAATTGCACGATGCAGCATTTTAAAACCATCATTATGCATTGCAGTTATGTAAAGAACTGCAGTAGACTTGATGGAATAGAACGCTAAGCTTCAACTTTCTCGCATTTTTTTAAATTTCTTTGCATTCTTTCGGTATTAATCTTATGTAATGTTCACGTGTTTGTGATGTGCACATATAATGTATAATAATCATAATTGACAAGGCATTCTTTAAAATTCCAGATAATTGTTGGCATGTTCTTGTGGGTTGACGAATTAGTACGAAATTTTCATCTACAGTTACAAATTTTTATAAAAGTTCATCTAGATTTCTGTTAATTATCGTCAAATTAACCTTACCTAGCGTGCTTCTAATTTTATATTAATGTTTTCTATACAACGCACAAAGCCTCTTTTAAAACACAGTTTATTGTGAAACATTGTTCCGCCGCGGCGCACAAGGGAAACATACGTCTCTGCTATAAATCTGAAGGTAATCCTTCGATTATTAAATATAACATCAAGAAGTAAATCGATATTTGCTTTAGTAACAATAGAGTTTAGTTATTTCATACCTGGTGCGTGTTTACAGAATTTTCTTCTAAATTTAAGATATGGGTGCCAGTTTTGAATAACTTTTTATCATGTCACAGAGCTACTTAACTCTTAGGACATATCCTTATAAACATCTTGCAGTAAGAAGCCCCTTTATTGCGATATTTTATTATAACCTTTATTTCAATTTTATCTATTCGTAGAAAAATGTAAACACCTTAATAGAATTACATTATTAACTTCTAAACCAAACAAGATAAACAAGGAGGGCTCCGCGCGCACTAACTCCAATAAATGAAAACTTAAAATGTTTTTCATTTGCCAGCTAATTCCATCTATGTTAGGAACAATAAATTATGAATTGACCACGTAAACTTTGTTTCTGGGACATTATTCTTACCAAATATGACACGTGCATTGAAAATTTCGGCATAATTCTTTCTTGCCTTGTGTTGAGTCCTCATTTAAATGGGAACATGTGCTCTTCCATGTATACTCGCACTAATTTATACAATAATAATTGCATTTGTAAGCTAAACATGTATCGGTATATTCAATGCATTAGGAAGGCATTTCAATTTTAAATAGAATTCATAATACAATAATGTCATACCAATTTGTGCTTCTATCTTTAATGCCTTGAAACTTGGTGGAACAAGTAACACAAAGAAATGTAACTGAGTTTCACAAATTACATCTTATGGTATAGTGTACGTTCAAATTAATTGACAGTCGAAAAAGCGCATTATATTACACCCTACTGATTATAAATTAAAACCAAGTTGCTAACTTATTACTCTAATGACCGCACATTCCAACGTATCAAAGTTATGACTAAACGTTGTACACATGGGTTACCAAAAATAAATTGACGATTTCGGTTAATCTATGTGCTTCTGCCTGCTACTTATAATTGCTATTTTATCATTTATAGTTGCATTTTGTGGAACTGCAATCTTTAGATTAATGAAAATTAAAGGTTTAAATTTTTAGATAGGTGTTTGATGTAACGATCCATCAATTTCTGTATTCTAGTAATCCTGTTGGGTTGAAGTTTATAAGATATGCATATTACTGTAGCCTATTAAAAAGGTTTAATGACATTGCCTAACTAGAGATATTTTAGTTTGTTAATTAGTCCCTAAATTGTACTTTTAGAAACTTATAAGCGGTATGCAAGTTATTGCAGCAAACAATAGTTCAATGCGTCAATTTGTTATGTTGATTTTTCGTTATAATAGTTTGTTGTCTGCAAAGTAAAGTGATTAAATGTGTTATCCAAGCCTAATGAAGGTCTGGATACTACTCCGGTCTGCATATAGTGCCTTTGTCATTAAAATGATGTTTGTGAGATAGGACATATTCCATCCTATTTTCTGAAGTTATTTGGATATTATGAGACTTGCAATTGATGCCATTAGAAATAAAACATTTTAATTAATCAACATCGTATAGCTATTTGTAATATATCTTCCGTTTTTGAAATTCATACATATGTATTCTAATAAAGAAGTTTAATGAGAATTTCCTTATCAGTTATTAACAAAAGGTTCTACTCTCCTTTGACCCTTGGGTGTCCCAATGTATTGTAAAGTTATCTTGTATTGTATGGAAAGATGTGACATTAAATTTGATTTATCCAAAATTAGTAGTAATAAGAATATAAGTGGCGACCCAAGAAGATACTGTAACAACAAGAAACTTAATGGAACATTCTGGAACAATCTGGAACTGTCCTTATAATAAAATAAATGATGTAATCACAAATCACTTATTGCAGTAACCGATTTCTGTCAATTTAATTAGGTCAGCAATGAGTCATGGCACTGCAATTTATTACATCATTATTATGACTCATTTCTTATTCTTAACTATTCCATCATATTCTAGAATTTATCTTTCCTATATAAACAGCAGATTGAACTTCCTTAGTTTACATTTTAATGAGAATCTTGTACTGATAGTTACTGAAATACATAAATTCTAATATAAATAGACATAAATAGAAATATAAACGATTGTTGTTAGTGTATTGTGAAATAAATATGTGAATAAATAAGTGTATATAAAGCACACTATTATTAGAGGGTATAAATGAACACTTTAAAACATTGGTGTTGGGTACGAGTTTGCTATTAAAGGTGTAAACTCACAGACTATTTTTAATTAGAAGTTAATGTTAATTGTTTTTATATGCCAGTGACAAGAATCGCGGAGAAACAGAAAATGGAGTCGTTGATGGAAATGTTGCAAAAGATGCAGGACAAAATGGATTTTAATCAAGAAAAACTGCATTCTAATCAAGCAAAAATGAGATTCAATCAAGATAAATTGCTAGATTAAAGTACGACCAAATTAAAAGAGGTATCAGGATCCAATCAAAATAAATTGCGAAATTAAGCTAAGTCGGGCCAGAAAGCATTAAAAGAAGAAATTACAAGCAAATTAAAAGAGGAAATGGAATCCAATCAAAATAAATTACAAAATGAAATGAAATGAAGACAAATTGTATTAAATAAAGAATTTAAATCAAGCCAAATCAAATTAAAACGTGACTTAAGCAAAGAATTAGAAGATGTTGCCAATGAGATGTCAATAAAACATGAGGAAGTAACCAAGAAGTTGATAAACTACATAAAAAGCTTATACTCCTGACTGTAAATAACAAAGTTAGCATGCCTAAGAAGGAGGCGAACTAGTTTCTCATGAACAACCAACCGAAGCAAATTTATAGAAGTTTAACATTTGCCTGTTGTTTAGAATGGTATACCAAGTTCTAGAAGTCACCTTGGTATACCCAGCAGCTCCAGAAATCTTTATTGGAAAAATTGAGGGGCAAATATTTGTAGACGGTCTTCGAGATTAGATACAAATCAGGCACTTACACTAGCTCACCCACGTCACCTTGCTAGTGCATTGGAATTTGAAACAACCAAATAAGCATCGAAAGGTTATGTTCGTATACGAGTCATTGAGAAAGATAAAACTAGAGCTGAGACTTCAGAAGAAACAGTGTTGTACTAATTAAAACCTAAAGACCAACAGGACGTAAACTACGATGCTGGAGCCGCAGTAAACGGAGATATACAAAAAATTGTGAAGAGACTATGACCAATCCCATCGATAACACAAAGTACCAGGAAAACTAGAAAGGATTGATGTGAAGGAAAGAATATCGATCTCTGCTAGCCATGTCCCAGAAGTCATCATCCACATGGCATTGTTAAAACATAAACCGGATTGTCTTTACATTGATGGAACAATTGCAGGGAACAGGGAACAGGAACAACGAAAACAACAGAAAAACCGAACGTTGTTGGGAATGGCAGATTATTGACGTCAACTCTGCGATTACGTACAGCTACAGGAAATTGCGCAACCTTTCATAGTGAAATTATTGTAAATATTGAGATAGATTGTAGGAAATTAGCGAATCGTCTGCTAGTAACTAATATTACGCACGTGTTATATTGGGTAAGTTTATAATGTTTCAGTTTGGCTTTACCTAAGACTTCGAGAATCATATTGTAGGAGTTAATGATGAACAGATATCTATTAATCAACGAGATGACCATGCAATAAAAGTAATACTAGCAGAATAAGTGATATTGCGCCAAGCAGTGAAACAATAATTATAGGCCAACCGGATAGACACTTCCGGGTAGGATGTATGTAAATTCTAGAACTCAGCAACGTAATTATTGTTAGTGGTATCCTAGTTGGAAGAACGTTGATCTAGATCAAGGAAACAACATCTATTCGCTTGATGAATGTCAATACATTCCAAATGACTCTAAAGAAGGGCACCATGTTAAGAACGTTCCCACATATCTCATCTGTGGTACCTTGCACAATTGTCAGTGAAAAGGCTTTGACCGTAACGATTTTATCCAAACAGACTCGAATTACTGGATAGCGGTTTATCCATGAACAAAAGGCTAAAGTGAGCCAGTTGATCCAATGATATGCTGTTATATTTACCACGGACTACTACTTAAAAGGAAGAACAAATGCTATGACGAACAAAATAAATACCGGTGATGCCCAAGCAAGACGCCATCGACCAAGGAGGCTGCCTTTATCCAAACGAGAGGAAGCAGAACAGATAATCAAGGACATGGTCCGTGAATGAATAACAGAGCCGTCTGGTGTTCCTTTGGTATCGCCAATTGTACTGATTAAGAAAAAGGGTGTTCGCATTCGATTTTGTGTGGATTAGCGTTGTCTAATCAATATGACTAAAAAGGAAAGCTATTCTCTGCCCAGAACTGACAGCATTTTAGACACGCTTTCGGGCTCCAAATAATTTTCGACTCTAGACATGAAAAGTGGAAATTCACAAGTCAGTATGGAAGTTGAACGTCGAGAAAAGGTAGCATTCTCTATTCGGTTTGATCTCTGAAAGTTCATCGTGATGCATTTAGGTTTGTGCAATGCACCAGCGACGTTTATAATGCTAATGTAATTGATCCTGAGAGGGTTGTCTTGGTTAGTATGTATAGTATACTTGGACGATGTCATAGTTATTGCAAAAACCTTCGACGATCACTTAAAGAACCTCGAAGTGGTGTGTCAAAGACTATGAAGTGCATTTCTACAACGTATTCCCAAAAAGTGCAACTTTTTTCAAACCGAAGTGATATACTTGGGTTATGTGGTTTCTAAAAAGGTGTGCCAGCTGACCCAGAGAAAATTCAATCCGTACAATAATGGCCAATAAAGACAAACATGAATTACGAAGCTTTATGGGGTTATACACATACTATCGTTGATTGGTGCGTGGATTTGCAAATATTACAAAACTACTTCCAAAACTTACTGAAAAAGATCAACTATATTTATGGAGCAATAGCTGCCAGAAGTAATTTAAAACACTTAAATTTACATTGTTAACGGCACTCATACATAGTTACCTTAGGAATAGACGGAAGATTTATCCAAAATACCTAAATACCCAGTTTGCATCGGTACAATGCTATACTAAATCCAAGACGGACAAGAACGAGTAATTGGGTATTTTAGGAAAGGCTTGCCCAAGCCTGGAAGCAATTATTATGTTACATGTAAGGAGTTGTTAGCAATGATAAAGGTCATTGAATACATTTACAGATACCTTTACGGACGAAATATCTTTTTAAGAACTCTTCACGTAGCATTGAAATGACTTCTACAGTTTGACAACTCAGAAGGCTAAGTAGCGGGATGGATTGAACAGCTCCAAGGGTATGATTTTGAAGTCGAGCATCGTGCCGGAAGAAATCATAGAAATGCTGACGCTTTATCAAGGCGGCCTTGCACAAAAGATTTTAACCATTGTACTCGGTTGGAGTCAAAAGTTGAAGAACTTCTTCCAACAGTACTACTGTAAGTGACGACATAATGCCAAACAATGTCAAGGATAGAACCCAGAGCTAAAGGTACTATTAATATGGAAGAATGAAGGTCGAAGACCAGGTTGGGAATAATGACCCGATATAGTCCCGTGGTGAAGGAATATTGGTCCCAATGGGACTACCCGCAAATTCAGGGCGGCCTATTGAAAACAGCCCTGGTAAATGATAATGAAAGTAAAAGACGAGTGCAGTTGATGATTTCGAAGAACAGAATAGCAGAAATTCTACGACATGATGGTCCATCAGGAGGCCATATGGGAGTAAAGAAGACTGTGAAACGATTCGTGAAAGATTTTATTGCATGAACTGTAAGGCTGTCGTTAAGGAATGGTGCCGAAAATGTATTATCTGTGAGTCTGAGAACGATCCATTAGAGAGGCGAAAAGCACCAATCCGACAATTAATGCGAGTAGCCCATCTTATAGGGTAACCAACGATATATATGGCCCATTTCCAGAAACTAAAACAGGAAACAAATACATCTTGGCTGTAATGGACTATTTTAGTGAGTGAACCGAAGCATACGCTCTACCTAATCAAGAGGCAGTTATAGTGCCTAGACCTCGGTAATAGAACTGTTTAGCCATTTCGGAATTCCTCGGGAATTACATTCAGACTAAAGTCGACCTTGTTCCAAAGTCTCCGCCAGCAGTTAAAAATATCCAAAATCAGAACAACTGCTCTTCACGCACTGTTAGATGGAATGGTGGAACGGGTAATAGAGCAATGCGAAAATATTTTTCAAAAATTGTCTCTGACCATCAAAGAGATTGGCACTACTACTTCCATCTGTTCCTGATGGCATACCGATTGGCTGTGCACGAAACGATAGGAGGGACCATAACCAGAGTGTTTTTGAGTGTGAAATTGCTGAAAGCCTACGAAACAAACTAAATTCCATTCATGAGAAAGTTCGCGATAACAACCAAATTGGCAGTGATCGAATAAAATTCCAGTATAATGTAAGTCCCAAAATGGGAGTATTTCAACCCAATGAATTAATCCGGTTATACCACCAATCTCAACAACGACCGTGCCTATCTCTTAAATTGCAGATATCTTGAGAAGGTCCATATAGGGTGATAAAGAGGATCAATGATGTGATCTAGCGAACTATGAAATTGCCCAGAGGAAAATCCAAAGTAGTTTACATGAATCGGAAAAACATCGGGAGAAATTCAGAACCGAAATAATAAAAATGTGATCAAAGGGCACTTCAGGTTCAATTAAAAGAATTAGGAGTCAAAAATAGGGAATAATCATTTACCGCATTTATGTCACCCTATTCAGAACAACATAAACCTAGACTTTGGGTTACCACTGAGAAATGCAGAAATCTGTTTGAAGTATCAGAAAAGTACCCCTTGGCTAAAGATGTCTTATTGTCACGTGATATCGCAGTTCAGTTTAAAAAGATGTATGGTGGGATGAAAGCAATACAGCAGCAAGAGCCTACTACGTCGTCATCGCCAAGATATGTGAAGAAGTATTTACTACCTTGTGCCCAAAGTATTATCCCACCCTATGAAGACTTGTGAAAGACATTATGGGATTTGCGGAAACAAGTTTGCGTGGGTACCAGAAGAATGTTAGCCGCACCATAGCTGGGCTGCGGCCTAGATCAGATTAATTGGCGCGTGGTACGTAAAATGTTGGAAGTGGTGCTTCGACGAACTGGTGTCAAGATTCTGGTGTGTAATTGGAATCCAAAAGAAACTCCACCAACGCTGAAATCTGTGGATTGCTATTTCTTCAGAAAATGAGGCTGCAAGTATGGATCACAGTGCAGATTTCGATATTCGCAAACAAAGGTAGAACCATTGCAAGTGCAAAGTTCAAGAACACTATTACGGGACGCAATAGTCTTAACAAGGGGACAGTATGTAAAGTTTGTGAAATTGCACCTTTATGCACTTATTAGTTTATCTAGAAATATATTGGTAAAGACAAAATAGATTTACTATTAGGAAATTGTTCACAATTATATAGTAAGGATTTAACACATCAAATTCTTAATTTCTAAAGTTGAGTAACATACTTCATGAGTACACAAATCACCTACAAGAATAAAATAGTAAACATTTATTTAAATTATTTTCAATTATCGTATGAAAATGCAAAATTTAAAGTGAATATCACTATAAAATAATGGAAAGGAATTAAATTTCACTTATAATTTCCATTAATGGATTGTCCACTCCACAAGCAGGCATGGTTCAAATGAGGATTCGAGAACAACTAGCTTGATTTAACCCAATTCCATATAGTGTTGTGCTAGTTAACGTACTGACAGAATATAAAAGCTTCAGCTAAACGAGGCAGCAGCTATAGAATTATGTCTACTTTTCATTATGTTATCGGTGCATACTAACGATTAATTCAATCTACAGCGACACATCAGCCTTAAACCACGCGCTACAGGTTTGAAGGTACGACGCTTAGCGATATTTTTATACGCGTATCATATGGTATTTTTTATTATGAATTCATAACTATTTGCTAAATAAGAGAAATAAAAACACGAAAATCAAATTAAAATCGCTTCTTCACTTGAAACAGGCTATGTGATATTTTCACAAATACTTGCATGTAGATAGTAACTGTTGTTTACAAGCTATAAACTTAATATGTTATTTGACTTTCTTTGTAATCATTATTGTGCTGAGACAATATCATCTAGAAAAAAAATGGATTGGAGCTGATAAGACAGGAATTCATAGCTGTTTATGATATATAAAGAAAAATTGTTGGAATTTATCATTTATTAAACTAAATTAATTTCAAGCAGAGGTAACAGATTCAAAGAATTGAAAATGTTGTCTAAATTATTATAAATCGGTACACAGTTTCATAATTATTCAACCATTTAATTCAGTCTTCATTCTGTTCGAGCAGTAATTATTGTTATATACATACGTAGTATATTTCTCAAGAACTTTGTATTGTACAATAAACGTTACACAATTTAAACACATAATTTTGGCGAAAATCATAATAATGGAAAAGTTTCTAATTAAAATTAACATAAGTGCGAGTGTTAACGAATACAGAAAAATATAACAACGATTTTTTTAATGCTTCAGGAAAATGGTTGAAAAGTAAATCTCAGTGAGACATCAAAAATATTATCTTTAATCGAAAGAATATCAACAAAGTTTTTAATTGAGCTTTTCACAAGATGTCGTTTGAAAGTTGTGCATCAAAATCTCATAAGCTTATTGGGCACGAAGTCTGCAGATGCTGCCACTTTACGCTGTGTTCGCAAACAACAGACGTAGTTAGAAACCTAAGCACGCGTATAAAAGGATACATTTTTTCAGATCAACAGATTTTATCCCGCTGTCAAATAAGATCATTTCTTTGTGGTATAAATGCGCGTCCTATAGAATATTGAAAAACCTGTATTCCAGCATCAAAATTTAATGCGAAACATAAAGAGCATCTACTCCCAAATGTAAATGAAGAGACAATTCCAAAAAATATCAACCTAGTTGACTAAATAATATAATCGTATTACATTGGTGGCGTGCTTAAGTGTAATTGTTTAATTTTTAAATGGTAGTGACGAAAAATAAATAAACTTAATAGTCTTGATATTATTTCACTGCAATATAATTCATATGTAACTATTTTTAGTTGGACTTTAAATAGTAAATATATAAATCAGCGGAATTCAAAATAAATTACGATTAAGACGCATAATTTAAATGGATTTCTTTTGGCGAACGACAGTTATATTTCTGTAGGTGCAGAGAAACTGGCCGTTGTACTACAGAAGATATGGTTGTTTCTGATGTAACAAATCTATACCTTTTTTGACTTTTTATTTAATTTTCAAAACCTTGCATGAACCTAATATAATATAGAACGTATAAATGTAGCATACATTAATTCTTAATTTATAATTAGTGCTTGAAAAGTAAATATATCTATTGTAACTGCGTCGATCTGAGTTATATTTGTTTGTTAAAAGGTAAAATACGAAAAGCTCAATATAAACTTTATATAAAATTCATCTTCGCATGTACCCATATTATTTAATAATATGTAATATAAGTTTTATGCATTTTTTTCTTAAATAAAATTATGCCATGTGTCCATAATGGAAACTCATTTTTAGACTAGAACTTAAATAAATTGGAATTTTGACTTTTAACCAATTAGTGATTAGTATCTACCTATAAAATTTAAAGTAATAGTAATTATCATTAGTAACCGTTTAATAATTAAATTCACGTTAAAGATCATCTAAAGTTATAAATGAAATGATTGTTAAATTGTTAAATGAAAATCTTATTTTTGGAATAGAAATACAGTAATTATTCTTATACAGTGCTTTCGTAAAGTAACGCATAAATTCGACAAAAACCGCCTAAATTTTTTTTTGAAAAATCGCTCGAACAAGTTAACTATACAAATACTTTGCCATTTTCTGAGAATTTTTTAAGATTTTTGATCATTTTTCAAAAAATTATGACGTCGTCGATACGTTCTTAAACAGAAACCCCCATTCTCTATTATAGAATCTTAAACAGCTTATTTGTTTACGTACAACAAGATTAACATTGATGTAGGTCACATGAGAAAATTTTCTAGAAAAATGACATTGATATTTAAAAAACCATACTATCTATTGACAATGCTAAATTATAAGAAGTAACTACATTAAGTGTTCAAACTGTGCACCGTTGACGACCTGACAGTAACCAAGGCGATTAACAAACTTTCTATGCACATTGTTGATAACTTCTAGCGAGATACGTTTAATTCCTGTACGAATTCTGTCTTTTAAATCTTACAAATACACTGGCTGCTTACGGCATCTTATTTTCTAAGTTTCCCATAAAACGTGGTCTAGGGGTGTCAAATGTGGCGGTTAGTTCTATAACTCCCATAAACGATATATTATAATTAAACTATAAAGTTATTAAAACAGCTTATGCAGACATTGATGCCAAAATAGTAAACACACGCTAAAATAAAAAGAACGTAATTCATAAAGAGCACAATCAAATTTTGTAAATATTATCATTAAATATTGTACTTTTAAACGTGACCAATTCGTGTTACTTTATTCTAATTTATTTTCGTTCATTCTTGAATACATCTTTACAACTAAAGCAAATTAATTCCACCTATGACTGTAAAAATTTTAACTCATTCAATAAGGATTCTCAAAAATATTAAGTGATTTTTATCCGTTTTAGAATTTGAATAAGTTAAGTACAAAAAATATTAGTTTGCAATTAATCTTCAATTCAAATAAATTAAGTTATGTATAAAAAACATTAAATTATATTTTATGCTTTTTAGGATTTAAGCAAATTAAACTGTGCACAACACATATTCATTTACAATTAGTAGGTAAGCTAAGGGGATTTTGTAACAAATTAGCTATTACAGAATTCCCACAACTTTCAGGTGATAACTAGCGTTACAGAATCTCCACAGTTTTCAACCTAGCGTAATGTTATAGAATTTCCATAGCTTTCAGACAATTGTGTTTTGAATTCTAAATAATACAGAACCCTCATAGCTTTCCGGTGATTCTTTTAAGTACTACAGGTTCCTCATAGCTTTCAAGAAATGCTTTTAAGTGTTACAGAGTCCCCATAGCTTTCGGACGATAGTTTTAAATGTTACAGAATCCCCATTGCTTTTAAGCGAATGTGTTACATGTTACAGAATTACCATACGCTTTATATGGACAGAAGCCTATACATAGAAAACGGTGTGTACTTTTTCGCAGTTGTAAGTTTAGGGAGGTTAAGTAAACGACTTTTCGGCATAAAATGCAGTCTGGTCTATTTAAGATGATGGCTTGCATGTAAAAAAGGGCGCTTCTGACTGTGTAAATGAATCGCTAGTTAAAATTTAATGTCTTAAATGTTACAGAATCCCCATAGATTTCACATGGGTAAAAACTTGTGTATAAAAAACTCTCGTACTTTTTGGCAGTTGTAAGTTTAGGGTGATTGGATTAACAGTTTTTGGCATTGGCATTGGCAAAACGAGCTGGTTTATTTAAGATGACGAATTTTATGTAAAAAGGCGGTGCGAATTTGGGGGTGGTGCGTTTCTCGCCAGGTCAATAAATGAATAGTTAAAATTTGTCCGAGCGGGTAGACTTATCACAATAATGATGCTGTTGCGCGTAAAGGTAGAACAAATAGATATTTGAAATGTTTGCGGCCAGCTTTAGATATATGCAAAGCCGTTTACAAGTTTAAAGTGTATAAAATAGTACTCGATACCTGGTGGACTCGTTCCCGCGACATTAATAAGAGTCGTATCCGTAATCGTAAAACAAATAGATAGTTGAAATATCCGCGGTCAGTTTTTAGAAACGTATAAGACGAATAGTTAGATAGATATTTGAAATCGTAAGGTGGCGAATTTGGAAAATGTGTAAAACCAATAGGTAGATATTTGAAATCGCAAGGCGGTGAGTTGCAGAAAAATTTGAATTCGTTAAAGATAGTTTGAGTTTCAAATTTTACTTTATAAGTAAAAAAATTCTTTTTGAAGCTTTAAAGGTAAATAATAAAACTCAAAACCAGACGAACTCGTCCCGTGGACATTGATATGAATCGCATCCATAATCGTAAACAAATTGATATTTGAAATGTCCGCGATCAGTTTTAGAAATGTATTAAACAAATAGATATATGTTTGAAATCGTAATGTAGTGAGTTGTAGAAAAAATTGAATTTGTTTGTGTATATGCAGACGTTTAAATGATCATAAGGTGAGGTGTGAAGAATGCGTAGGAAGTAGCATTGACTGCGCGATGATACTACATTGCAGAGTTAGATCACTTATGGAGATGTTGTTGGCGAGTCAGTGTTAAAGCAAAAACTTATAAAAATCTCAAATTTAAAAATTGTAAACTTGAATAAAGTTTAAAAATTTTGTGAAGTGGAATCTGGGGTAAACGAAAATTAAGTTCTTCGGTGTCTTCTGTTGAAGGAAAAGAAGGTAGGGACTGTTTTCCTCTATATGAGGACATTGAAATCAAAAAGTCCGTGCAAATAAACAATAAAACGTAAGATGTGGACATTTTAGAAGAATATTGTTTGAAAATTAAAGTGATTATCCGCCGCTAACGACGGAAGAGCTAAGCAATCGAAACACGTTTGCTTGTTTGAACGCTAAAGATAGAAAAATATCGGAAAACCACCGCTCAAGTTCTCCCATTCAACCCGCCGACCACGGAATGAACCAGTTTGATATAATTGACCGCAGCCTGATGTAACTTCACACACATGCTGCTACAAAACGGCTAATTAATTCAAATCGTTATGTTTTAACCGATAACGAGCGGGATATTCGCGTTATTATGCATCAAAAATATATTGAAGTTGGATTTTGCATGTTTTATGCCTTAGAGCCGATAGTGCATTTTGGTTGCGTGGTCTGTGGAATCAAATCGATTATTGCAATATCGAGGAACGAGTTGCGCTTGCTCCTTAGTCATGAAACGCACATAGCCGCTGTGTTAAACAAACAGTTTGCGACAATGGGAGATCTTAACTGTGACAATGCTTCTACTTAGAGTTACACGATTAACTTGGGCGATAATACGTTTTTATTTATAGGGGTGAACAGAATAAAAATCACTAAAGTGCTTCACTGCGGCAAGTCAGGCGTTAAAAAATTGGAGGTAAAGTTAGCAGTTGGAGGATGTCGAGAATTATTCAAATTGAAACGGCTAATAAGATACAAACTTAAAGTACTCGGGAAAGTGCAATTCATTCGCAACATTTAAAGATATTTAATAAATCCTTTTGTTTCGCGTAGCTGGACTAGGATTGTCGCTTACAATGCCAGATTGAGCAAAATATCACCGCCTGTTGATAATTTAAGCGCTTTGGAGCACCGGTTTCTGCAATTCACCTTTGAATTTGTCGAATACAATGACTCTGCGCCTCAAAATGTAACGTTGTTAGAATTTGTCAGCTTTCACTAGGACTATTATTTTAAAATTTTCAATGACAATATACGTAGAGATGTAGAAATTAGAATTTATAATGTATAATATAATAAAATAAAATGGTTTAGAATGTAAAAAATGTAAAAATAGAATAATTGGGAACTTATTAGTATGTAGAAACCTTAAAATAAAAATTGTTAGTATGTAACGAAAGTAACCTTATGTCTATGTATGTATGTATGCATTATGTCAAATTGAAAAATAAACTTTTAAACTTACATCTTGCATGTTCCATCTTTATAGATGAAAGATTAATGATTAGTGTTTAAATTTTTGCAGGACTTGTTTCGGAGAGCGAGCTTGCGAACTTCAACGTATACGATAGGTTGCTCCACTTTGCAAATGTCGTTAACCTCAAATACAAGTGCGTATAAAATGATAAGTCGCGGTGTTTATATGCGAGAACAAAGAAAGAGTTAACATGAAGGTTGTTCGTTTCAACGAGACTCAAAATAAAACTTATGAGATGGAATTTCGCGTTTGGAGAAGCGAGAAATGTTTACTGTTGACGAATGAGGCCGTAGATGGAATACGATTGCGTGATAGAATAAGACGCGTTGAAGGTAGAAAATCACACGTGTTAAAGAAAACGCTCCTTTACATATAATATAACAAATAATGATAATTTTCTGCCGGTCGAGTTCAAAAATTCTGATATTGAATTTAAAAAGCAATTACATTCTTTCCTCCTAAGTAAACAAACAAATGTAACTTATTGAAGTTATATACTATTTTTTTAATGTTTCTTTCTAAAGTTGCATAATATTTACATATCTTAAAGCAGTATTTCTTTTTCTATGTCGCCTATGATATAATATAATTTAGCATTTATTTTCTATTTTCTATTCATAATGTACGTTATAAGATATTTTTATGACAACAATAAAGAAATTTATCATTATTATTATTAAAAAAAACGTTTCGAGCACGGGTTTACGACGAGCACTTTGTTTAAAACTCGCGGTTGTAGCCTTGTTTACGGACGTATAGGTGTCTGATTTCAAATCCTATAAATAACGCAATTCATTAAAATTTAGGTCATAGTGATTTCTAACGCCATACGGGGAATCTTGTTAAATTGTAGAAAAACTACTAACGGTTGCGGTGTGGTCAACGGTTCAATTAACAAGCTACCCGTTGAGTTACATATTCCTGGACATAGCTATTGCGGTCCAGGCACGAAGTTTGAAGCGGCATTAAAGAAACAAGACCCGGGTGTAAATTTACTTGATAAGGTGTGTAAAAATCACGACATTGCGTATAGAGATAGCAACGATTTAAACGATTGTTACCGGACGGACTTGGTGCTACATGAGAAGGTTTGGAACAGAGTGAAATCTAAAGACGTTTCTTTAAGTGAAAGCATAGCCGCAATCCCGGTAGCTAGAGCCATGCAAGTGAAACGTAAATTAGGTATGAGTGTAAAAAGTGGTCGCCGATGTAGACGGGGTCAATGCAAGAAAGCCTAACTACGAAACGCAGCGGTGGAATTTTAACTTCCAATAAGAAAGCAGAGCCTCGCAAACGAATAGATAGATATAAACCTAATCTTCCCAATAAAATAAGAGTTACGATTAAACGACCAGGTCCACGTAAAGGTAGAGGCGTTGAAAGTTTAATAAAAACAGTTCTAAATATCGCTCGAGTAGCAACTAAGGAGACCGGCGGAAGACGAACGGTGCTGACGTCTTCGGTTATACCGTTACATAAAATGGGCGGAATCATACCGCTAAGTCGACTATTCGCGAGACTTTCGACGCTCGCAGCGTTAAGCGGTATAGCTACGGGGATTGCTAAAGCCGTAATTGATTTGAAGGGTGCGCAAAAGCTTAAGGACGAAACCGATAGACATAATAGAATAATGGTGGCTATGGATATAGCAAGAAAGGGTTCGGACTTTATCTGAAGCAGTACAAGTCAGGTACCGCTTTGTACCTGAGGCCTTATGAGCATTTAAAAAACCGGTAGAATTACATGGTCCTCTCTTAACCGACGTGGACTTGCGAAAATATGCCTTGAACGTACGGTACTTTAAAGGTGTCTCCATGCGCGATGATCTACCTGAAAAACTACACGTAAATGAGTTGGAGATTGTAATTTTGGAAGGTGAAGATGATTCGGGTACATCGAACCAGAACTTAAAGTACTTTACTTTGCCAGTTTGTTAAATCTAAAGCCATCTAGGGAACTTATGAAGTACCTTAGGCGTTGTGACGTCTCCTACAATTGCAAAAGAGAACAGAATTTTAACACACTTGCAGACACGCTTTTCTAACTTTTTATGCAATAATACGAACATTGACCCGAAATTATAAGAAAGGCTCAAGCCAACTTGGTGAAAATATCAATTATGTTTAGCCTTGATAGCGTTGAGAACTTTGCCAGTTATTATATTATATATCCACCGGTTAAATTGGATACGCAACGAAAATGTTTTGGCGCTGATTGACTTCTATAGATGTAATTGGATAAGTAGCATCACTAAAGATAACGATTCCGTGCATTATAGGTATCCTAAATGACCGGCGGTTAGGAAGACCGAGACAGTTAAGATTAATCAGGGGTCCTATGAAATTTCCGAAATAAACGATTACTTTCAAAAAAAGTTTATCAAATGATAGCCTACTTTACCACGTGAAACCGGTGAAGGTGACAGTAGCATCAACAAAGATTATAATATAGTTATTTTGCAATTGTTGCCAAATAACGGCAGGCTACAATGCGCTATAGGGCGTAAATTTAACGTTGATTTCACGGACACTGTAATCTTAGGACGAATTTTGGGTTTTAGTTCTAAGATCCTCAAAGCTAACATGGAACATTATTCCGAAATCGACGATCAAATTCTGAAACATACGAATATTCACTTGGATTGAAATACAATAACGGCAAACGGGTGACGACTCTGTACGAGATTGGCATCTTCGTGCCTCCAGAGTTTAGATTAAACAAGGTACCCATTAATCCTACTATTTAGAGGTAAACACTAATCTTATAAGCAACATTACAATAACTATCGTTGACCAGGGAGGTGCAGCAATAGATTTCGTGCCCGAGAAGTTTTCGGTACGCTTGGAATTGCGAAAGGAGCTAGGAAGATGGGCTTAAGGTTTAGTAATAATCAAGTGAATGAAAGTAATTTACTCAATTGCTTTGTACCTTTGATAGAGCAAACACCTACGCAATCAAAAACAAACGTATCCTCATCAACCTCATCTTCTACACCTCCTTTGAATAAAAGAGGCAAGAGAAATTATGATTTATCAAAAATTAATTTTTAACTTTTATGGGAGTAAAAGTAAAGCACGGCTTTTAAAATAAATTAAAAAATGAATACTCAACTTAATATTTTTGATCGTTTCCTTTTTTGACAAGTCAATTGCTAAATATTAAACGCACACGGCTCGACGACTTTGGGTTCGTCTGATGAAATACGCATGCAAATTCAAAATCAAGATTTAATAACGGACACCCACAATAGCTACATTTACATAGAGGGTGACATTAGAACCGACGAGACTAATAAGGAATTTAAATTGGTTAACAACTTCCCGTGCCTTCTGTTTGAAGAAATTTGCTATGAGTTCGCCAATCAAAAGTTGCAAGTGGCAAGTGCGCTTAAAGGGTACGTGTGGTATTCGAATTACGAAAACAATAACTTCGTTATGGTAGCCTGCATGATAAAGGCGATCGAAATGATCAAACCTCGTCTCAAACTGAACACGCGGTAAACGCACAAAAGAACAAATTTGACGCTTGCATTCCGCTAAAGCATATATTTGGATTTGTCGAAATGCATAAGCATCCTATCGTTTACGTAAAACAAGAGCTTACCTTAATCAAATGTAGAAATCATAATGAATGCTACGCGAGCGAACCCAATTGCACTATTACTTTAAACAATATCTGCTGTAGAGTGTCCCACATAACCTTAAACGACCGCGTAATGATAAACTCTCTTAATAAGGTGAACGTAAACTTGATAATCCTGATTGCTTTCCATCAGTGGGAATTATACGAATTACCTACACATAAAGAGACGAGAAGTGGCATTTGGCCCATCAAAATGTCCATCGGTTTGCAAAAACCGCTATGGACCTTGATCGGTTTCCAAAAGAACCAACGCAGAATTATGACGACCAACGCGATCGAATTTAGGAACGTGAATCTTGAAAGTCTCAACGTTTATTTCAACACTAAGAAATATTCGTATGAACACATGCACTTGAACTTTACCGCGGGCGTTTATTCTCAAGTGTACTGTAACTAATTGAACTTTCAACGTGCTCACTAGGATAAAAATGACATCGGAACTGCACTCAGTTACGTCAAGTTTAAGTACTATCCCGTCGTTGCGATTGATTGTTCGAAACAAAACGGGGTGTTGAAGAATCCACACGTAGATGTGAAGCTGTAAATGGAGTTGACTAGAAGATTCGAAGCTGGAGAGATGGCCTTCGCTCTAATTATTCACGACTGCATTGTTCAATATAGTCCTTTGACTAATGAAGTTAAAATCTTATAAATTAGCGATGAACTATATCTAACTGTAAAGAATGTATTCTAAGGAGCGCAATAAGATTATACATCATTTCAATGGTTTCACTAGTAATAATAAGACTGTAGTTAGATGATCAGACAGTTAGTTGGTGTAGATGAGATCGCTTAAAATGAAAGTGGTAAAACAAAGGTTTGCTTTGCCGATAGAGAATTTTGACTCGGGTCAGGATTTGCATGATCAAAGGTTTAGGAAGCACGGTGAGCGGTTAAGCAATACGATTTTCAGACATAATCAGACCAAGCGATGTACGTAAAATAAACTGTGTCATTACGCTGCTCGTTAGCGATAACGGACTCAAGCTTAACAAAATGCATGTATTTTTAAAGTCGCTGATCCAGCCGAGACACTAATTTCTGCAGCAAACCTTGAAACTGCTCAAAGGTGTAAATTATTATCCCTTTAGCGAAAACTATATCATAATACCGCCTTGAGACGCTAAAGCAAACTCCATATTCGTATTTGATAACGCAGCTTGTGGCCGGCAGAATAATATCAGAGCATATTTCAGTATGGGCCAACATAACGGCGTTGATTGTATTTATCTCAGTCAGAATACGCTTCGATGCTTAATCATCTAGTAAGAGACAACGTAAACATGTTGGCTCTGTTTAAGCAAGACGAATTAAATTTAAAGCACACGTATGAAGATTACGCACGTACAGACATGCCGTTTCGAATGTTTTACGAAATGTGTTCTGAATGTTGGAAGAATAAGTACGGTTATATTAACAAATACAAAGAGGTTGATTTAAAAATGCGTCGACGAATATATATGCGCATTCTGAGCGATAAGCATCCCAGTAGATAACAATACGCGAACGTTGAATGTCGGCGTTTGCATGCAATACGACTACGATGGTGACAATCAACTATGCTAGAAAACGACTAAATCAAAGGTTGATTCAGGCTAGAGCGGCAGTTAAACGAAAATACGAGGCTCTACAGCGGAACTAGCTAAATGTCTAAAAGTTGTTTGAGGACACATACAAGCCCATAATTAAACTTCTAACTACAACTGCTTTTAAACTTGATGTTGTAGAGGATCAGAATACTAAAAATAGCAAGAATAAGAAGAAGGCGCTGCAAGAAGGCTCCCTTGAACATTCTGACGTTGAAAGTGAAGACGCCGGTGATTACGTAGAGATTCTGATTAGACCTAATCAATCTGGATCGCACGAGTACACATTCACGCATACGCACGCAACGCCGCTTATTTAAAACACTTGTAAAGAATAGCTTGATCGAATGTTTGTCGAATTACTCGCGTACTTCGTCTTGGCTTACTCGCGTCTAAATTTAATTAATTGCATTGAGAACTGCTTGCCTGGAATCGATTTAACTCCGTTAAACTGAACAAACAATACTTGCGAATTTTGACTTTCAATTTCATTAGGTATCTCGGCTTGCATATCACATAGAACTTCATCGGTTATTTTTCCGCTAACTTGACCATTTAAAAATACAATATTATTCTTCAATTCGAAGAATACCTTACACTTATTGAATCTTTTTGTTACAGTTCTAATTCCATGGGGTTAATACTTTGCAGTAATCTGTAAATCAGACATTTTTAATAATTCTTTATTTCCGTATTCACTCTTATTATAGAGCTAGTTTAACTTACAAGCAGTAGGTTGATACATTTTTTCGTGAGGTTTTTCTTCGGAATTTAAAACACTCAGATAATACACAAGCAGCAAAAACGTTATAGCAAACGCTTTATACTAACACGCAAAAATGATTAAGGGAAACTGCAAGTAGCTGATTAAAATCTTTTTGAACGCTGTGACTAATTAAATAGCTATCTGTAGCTACTACAATTATGTCGTTATTCCCTTGAAGTTAAAAATGAAACCCCCTCCATATAGGCCCTTTAATTATGATTACGTAGATTAGTGTGTGAATGTAAAACGAAATTGTTGTCTGCTTCGTTGAGCAGCCATAAGTAATTATAATAAATTGCCTAATTACGCACTTTAGTTACATAATCTTTATTTGGCTTTAGAACGAAGTAGACAATCTATTTCGAACTGCATTGACCTTTCTCAACAGGTTCAGGATTAAAAAACCCTTCCGTATAGCGGATTTTAATTTTTACAACCCGTACTGTTACCTGCTAAGAACCTTTTACATAATCGGTCTAGACAAATATTTATGTTAGTTACTCTAACCATATCGCCAAATAAATTTAATTAACGACTTATTTATATTCCTCCAAGTAAGAACAACGTTTTACGATCTGTACATTTATTGAAAATTCAAATGAAATAAAATAATAAATCAACAATATTCACAATTAAATATTAAATACACAAATCCTAAAGTAACATGTAATTTTTATAAACCTTTAGGGAAAGACCTTATGGTTTTTTTAAATTTATTTAATCAAATTAAAACAGAATTTTATTTTTAAATTAATTAACCAATTAACCAATTAACCATAAAGCATATTTGTTCAATGTACGTTTTTACAAGAGTCGATTAAAACACTTACGGATAACTTTTGTTTGTATTTTTTACGATGTTAAAATATTAGACTTCCACCTGACTATTTAAATTCCTAGTCAGCCATCTTTAAAAGGATTTATGTCCCTTTTAAACTATCCAATTCAAACTTGCGGTCTTCTCTTAAGATTGCGCCTATAACCATTAGATGCTATTTTTCCTGTTACCTTAGGAAAATTCAGTTTACGTTGATATGTAAACTTCAGAAAACTTAAAGATGCCACGATTCATTTATACGTGACATAAAGTAAGTTTATTTACACTTTCTACTTTCAACGGACCTTACAACTTGTTTTCGCTTGATTGATTCACCAGCAATACTCACTCACAAGAAAAAGATAAGATGAAATTTCGTCCATAGATCTTATATTAACATTCGGACATCCCACTCCTTTATTTACTATCCAATGGCTGATTCTAGATATCAAAATTTTGGTTTCATGTTTGAAATAACGAACGTTACATTTTGATTCAAATCGAGGTTTTTTTCCTTTGCATTTTACAGTTTAGGCCCCAATTTCTTTTTATGGTCGGCAAAAGATGCTTCCCTTTTGGCGGTGTCTTTACCCTAAGAGATTGTTTTGTAAAACGTTTCATTGCATAAGTTCCCGATGCTTTGAAGTTTTATTTCTTTACACAAATTTCAAAACTCATGCGCAATTTGTTTATTACGTGCACTTTGAAATTTGTAAGCTTATACATTTTTATAATCCGTGAAACTTAGGTTAAATCTTAATATTATTGGTTATTTTATAACACAGCAAAATTTATTTAGGTATTTAAACTGAATGATAGTTTATTTAAATTTCTAATGTTAGAACACACAATTATTTACTTATTAATTATGGTGTCTAACAAAATGCTCACTAAAACCTTAGATATGTATATTGGTACTAATCAAGATGATGTATATCATTTAGTACTTGCATTACTAGCCATCATTATAATAAATTCTTTGGAAAACTAAACAATATTTAATATCACGTTAACTAACCGTGTGATTGTTAGAATTCTTAGCGCCCCATGTATATTTTGAAAATGTAAACATTTTAAGTTTAGGGCTGTATGTATGTTCATGGAAGGAGCAAATAATAGATTCTGATCGCTTTAAAAATTTCTTTAAATTAATTATATACCATTAGCGTTTATGATTTGAAACCAACAAAATGCAAACATTTTAAACTCTATTTCTTTTTGTTTAAGTATGCATGTTTTTATAAATATATTTGTGTTCAGATAACTACGACGGTTATTAGCATATAATAAATAGTTTTTACCATAAAACTTAAAAACCCGTGTGCTTATAAAGAAAATAACTTGTAAATGGGTTTGTGGATTTTCAAAACTGACCATCTGACGATTTCAAACATCTATTTGTTTTGTATATTTCTAAAACTGACTGCGGACATTTCAAATATGTTTTTCTTTACGATTACGGATGCCATTTATTTTAATGTCCACTGGAAGAGTTCTACTGATATTGAATCTTATTTTTTACAGTTAAAGTTTTAAAAAACTACCTTTGTACTTATAAATTAAAGCTTAAAACTCCAAATACCTTTTACGAATTCAAATTTTTCTACATCTGACCACCTTACGATTTCAAATATTTATCTATTTGCTTTGTACATTTCTAAAAACTGACCGCGGACATTTCAAATGTATATTTGTTTTACGATTACGGATTCGACTCACATCAATGTCGCGGGGTGAGTTCACCAAGAATCATGAATTATTTTATAAATTTAAACTTATAAACAGCTTTGTACATTTCTAAACTTGACTGCCGACATTTCAAATACCTACTGATTTTATGTTTAAATGCAGCATCATCGCCATCGAGATAAATCAACGTAACAGGTCATAAATTTGAACTATCCCTTCATTAACATGGCGAGAAACGCACAACCCCCAAGTTTCCTTCGCTTTTTTACATAAAATCCATCATCTTAAATAAACCAGACCGTTTTCTATGCCAAAAGGCAGTTAACTTGACCACCCTAAACTTACAACAGCCAAAAGGTACACGGCGTTTTTTATATACAGGTTTCTATCTGCTAAAAGCTATGGGGAATCTGTAACATTTAAAACTGTCGTCTAAAAGCTACGCGGATCTGTAACGTTTTAAGCCATCGGCTGAAAGTTATGGGAATTTTGTAAGATTTAAAATTTAAAAAACAATCGTCTGAAGGCTATGGGACCCTATAACATTACGCTCAGCTGAAAACAGCGAGGATTCTGGAACACTAGCTATCGCCTAAAAGCTGTATTGATTCTGTAACAGCCGATTTGTTCCAATATCCCATAGTATTATATATCTTTTTTAAAATTTAAATAAATCAAATTAAGTAAAAGATATATTAATTTCCTTTTTATCGTTAGAAATTAAATTAATTAAGTTAGGTACATACTATCAATACATTTAAGAGTTTGTGAATGATAACATTGAAACATTGCAAATAAGTAATGAGAAGGAATATAAAGAAATACTTCAAACAGATTAACAAATTTCGAAATTTTCGATATTTAATTGTAATATACGTAGCTTAAACAAATGCATAAGTGAAATGTTAATCTTACTTGAGAAATACGAATTTAACCTTTGATTGCATAATTTTCAAACAAACCTAGAAACTGTATAATTCTGAATGTTCTAATATTAAAGGTTATAGTTTGATGTATAATCAGGAGGACAAATGAAAACGGTGGAGTTGTTATGTATATTAAAAATGAGTACTCCTGTAAGATAGAAATGGATAATTTAGATAAAATTACAGCTTTAACAATGGTACAAACAAATAAAAGAGTAGTAACAGGTATATACAGATCTCCCTCCACAAATCCGTATAAATTTAGTATTAACCTCAAGAATTTTTAAATACTCAGATTAGTAATAATATTCATTTTATTGTAGGAGATATAAATATTAATCTTACGTCTAGAAGTAGTTATTGTTATTATTATCTTAATATAATGAAAGAAAAAGGATTTAATTCCGTTCTTAATGAAAATGCTGAAGTTCAAAACATTCAGAATCATGCATCGATCACATTTTCTTAAAATACAGGAATTCAGTAAATTGTAATTCACTTATTATGAAAACACAGGTAACTTGTCTCGTTATTCGTATAACGAGATTAAGCAACAATTAGACTTGATAATGGCAAATGGGAACAAATAATTACGTTGGAGGAATCTCGGAAACCTAAACCAATATACAGGGTTATTCTAAATGAATGCCCCAATTTAATAAATTCGTATTTATTAAAGTATACATTCAAAATAAACAATTTACATACCATTGGAAAG
>JAHWXV010011511.1:0-12783 GCA_024586415.1 Phrixothrix hirtus | reverse complement strand
TATATATATATATATATATATATATATATATATATATATATATATACAAGGTGTCTCTAAAATGTTTGGTCTTAGCTTAACCATAGATTCCTGTGATCAAAGTAAGGCTATTTAACCGAACTTGCTTATATCCAAAGTCGGATGAAAATAATTCAGTTGCAACTTTCGCAAATTGTTACTTCAGCTAGTAAACTATCCCAAAAATTAGAGGTTGTTATCATGATGTCATTCAAAAAAGGAGCTGTTGTCATTGCATTCATTATTTTGTAAATAAACCTTTTAATAACTAAAAACTTCGATAATCCCTTATGCTAACGTTAATTATCGCTCTCATTGAACTTACTTTCTCCGGCCCTTTGTTTAAGCTCAGAATTTATCTATTCAATTACAATTATTTCAGTAATAATTAAATTACCAAAATTTCCATACTTGTGGCTTCTAAATTTTTTGCTATAGTGCATATTTACGTTTTAGAGCATAGGATTTGGGTAATTCGGGCCTTCGCTACCGATCCCCTTGTTTGGGAAATAAGTATTTAGCTATTGGGTCACTTGTGATCCTCGGTGAGGTGGGAGATTATTTAGTTTTTTTAGGTAAGGCTGCATATCTTGCAAAGAAGTATGCAAGGTGTTGTTTAAAAGTTCACGGTACATCTATGTATTAAGAGCTGCTTGAAGTACGTTAAAAGTGTGTTGTCAAAAAAGCCGCAAGTATGCATGCAGATTTTATTTTTTTGTAGATAAACCGTACCAGATATCAAAAATTATCAACATATAAAAAATATTACTAAAGTATGTCCATTTGCAGAAAAATAAAATGGAAACTCCCAGTCTCCGCATTAAAAATTACTGTCGGATTTAAGACAGGACATATCTTTTCCGTACCCTTTCAGTTTATCAATGAAGCCCAAAATAATGTCAAATCATGTCTTATACTCACTAGGAATATCATACCAAAAATCACGAAAATCGGTAGGCGCATTCTATTTTTACAAGTGAAACAATATTTTTTTCAACGAACTTTGACGCTCAGTAACGGCTTAACCGTAGCCTAGGTGTCAAAAAATACGCATTGTGTGTACGCAACTGCATTCCCCAACAGATTTTTTAATCTAAGATGAGTGTGATTTAGGTTGCTTTAGTACAGCATTAGTTTAATCAATCGAAAACGCTATTAAATAGTTTTAAATCCTATCGAAACAAATAAAATGCCATTTTTAATAGCGCAATAAAAATATTCAGTTTTAGCATTTCCTTAGTATACTTTTACAGTTATTTTGAAGGTTATAAAGAATTTTGATGAAAAACTTTGATTTTCTTATGGCGCATGGCTAGGAATTAGTGCAAGAGACGATATGTAATTTTAAAATAAAGCACTTTTAAATATTTAACATTGATTTTAGAGTTTATTAATATAGAGTGGTAAGGGGTAATTTGTGGGAAAGAACGTTCGGCTATGAAAAGTAAGGTAATCAATAGTACTTTTAATTTTATGTCGATTTTTATTAAAAACATATCAAGCGAGGTGTGACTTTCTAAATTTATTCCGATATTCCCTTTGTCTCTATTTCTTTTATCATCAAAACTTTGGAATTTGAATATTTACAATTACCATTAAAGTGTGAAACCATATCTGGTCTGAAGTGATCCTAGGAGTTTTGATCAAAGTTGTAAATTTGCTCTTTTTTGACATTTAACTCAATCTTTGTGGCATTAAACTATGACATTCTCGCTCTTAAATCAATTATAAGTCGTGGCTTTCTCCAACTGGATACTTTTATACGAATCAAATTTAGAATATAAGATTCCTTTTTATTAAGGAGCAATTTAAATTGCGCGCATGCTAAAAGTGCGGAAAAATTCAAATTAGATTGGGTTATTTCAATTCCGACACCCAATTTCAAACTTAGAAGTGAAATCTTATAATTTATCGTCGACAAACTCAGGACAAAAAAGAACCGTTACAATTCAATACCTGAACGTGGGGCTTTTAAATAAATATCACACTTTTTAAATTATTGGTTCTTCCATAGAAATGTATTATGGGAGTCGTGTTGTCATCATAGCGATACTCGGAAACTAGTAGTTTGTTAAACTTGATTTTTATTTTAATTTTTTGCAGTAAACCCTTAGCTTCTATACACCTTCTCTTGCGGATAAAGTCTCACAACATTCTTCTTTTGGTATTTACATTATCTTATCCTCATTAACTGCAATAGTTTCTTTGTCTGAGGAAAATCGGCCTCCACATAACTGTTTCTTAATATGCGGAAATAGGAAAAAATCGTAAGTTTAGTGAATAGGGGAGATGTGGTAATATTTTAACTTTTGAAGCGACGAAAAAGTCAGTTATTCTAACCGCAGTGTGGGATCATGCGTTGTCGTAATCCAGTGTTTGGTCACTTGACAAGACTAAAGTAGTTGTGTAATATTGTTTGTGTTGGTCCTAATCCAATGCCTAATATGTTATTCATCGATTGCGGTTAACGGGTGTAAGGATCATCTTTTAATGACTGCCGACCTCTTTTGAATTCAGCATAACAATTGAATATTGTGGTCCGTGAAGGCGAAGAGTTTTCAAATGTCGCCTGTAAATTTATTGGATATTCCACTTGTTTCAAACCTTTTTTGTAATCGTAGTAAATCATATCCTTAAAATCACGCCTATTGAACTCCATCGCGTAAACTAAAAATTACCAACACAGTGATAATAATTCGGTGCTTGCACAGGACTGACTAAACCGTTTCATATGCTTGCTTGCGCATTTTTCCTCTTTTTAATGATGAGGGTTTGGGGATAAAGCGCTATACGCCCACTAAAATGCGAGAATGGCAATTATTACAGCATGATCTTGTATTTTACAGTTATTAGTTTATGGTACATAAAATCTATGCACTCTGTTTATATACATTTTTAAAATAGTTAAACAAAAAAAATCTAGGTCCCGTGAATGAGGCGATCGTAAGTTTAGATTTGTATCACTGTTAATGTAATAAGCGTTTAAAAGGTATTGTACCGAAAGAGCTATAAAAAAACACGATCAACGGAAACCATGAATTTTTTAAGCCATGGCTGAGATTGTTAGGTATTATTAAGATAAAATTGAAAGTTTGAGGTTGGAAAAAACTATTTTGATGTAGGCATGGGTTTAAAAATAAGAATGGTGAGTGATAGTAGTCATATCGAAAATGTTACAAAGAAATTTAAGGTGCAATTTTAAAACAGTTTTGAAAGTTATTTGCGGAAATGTGATAAATTTTCCAGAATCACCTAGTTTTGTGAGGAAGCAAGGATATGGAAGGCTAGTCAAAAGAACAGTAGAAGCTATAGAAGATGATAGAGTTCTGATGGGAAATGATGCTAAATCTTTGGGAAGGTTGAGTCAGCGGATAAATTTCTCTAATGCCATTCGTCGAACTATTTTAAAGAAAGATCCACACAGTTTTCCACACAAAATTCATTCATAATAATAATAATAATAATCTTATTGCCATAGGTGTATACTTGTACATTTGTACAATAGCAGTGTTACTTAATACTAAAGTAAAAATGAAATTACATAGTTTATAAAATTTAACTAGCTATTTGTAGGTACTTTAATGGTACATACACGTAGAACGGAGGAAAGAAAACCAGAAGTTAGCCTAGGTGTTTCTAATTTATTGCGCAAGTAATCGTTTATCTTCTAATATGCTTTTTGTAGAAGGAATCGTTTTAACCCGTATTTATGTGATGAAATCAAGTTTTGCTGTCTGATGGCGTCGGGTAATGAATTATACACTGTGTTGGAAATTGGGGATGCATGTATTGCTATCTCGGTTAATATTAGAGGTAGAGAATCGGTTAAATGGACAATGTTTTAAAGGATTTCATGAAAAATTTGAAGGGGCCTTTAAATTTGATCCAGATTAGGCCGCTTTCAAACTAATTCAAAAAAACCAAAATTTCCCAGTTTCTAAATTCCCTCCTATCTCGCTAATTTGAATTATGACATCATTTCAACTTGAACATTATTTAGGTACTTTTTAATGTTCTTCGCAGTGACACTAAAAAGAAATAAATACCGTCTTTTGTTTTTGAGATACTGACTGTAATTCTTTTGTTTAATGCGGATGCCATATTGTTTTTTATATCATTCGATAGTACTTTTAATTCCCTTTTCAGTGATGTAAACAACTTGCCATTATCTCCTCCCAAAAGTTCAAAAATTAGAAATTTTGGTTTTTAGATAGTAGGCTGAGGACCAGTGGACCCTTGAATTTGATCACTTTTCTATTTATGCAAAACAAATACTTAGCACAAATTTAAAACTTAGTAAACAAAATTTTACCAACATAGGAGCGTTAATTGTAATTTCATTAACTAAACAGCTGACACTCGTATTAAAGAAATTGCTGTACATGTCCACCAACCTGCTCAATACACTTTTGGCAACGGATTTGAACAGCATTTACCACTCTCATTAAAGTATTTCTGTTAATAGCCCGAAAAGTATTCCTCACTCGTTCTTCCAAAACTGCTATAATTTCTGGAGCTTCAAACGAATAAACTTCATTTTTTGCATGCCCCCATACAAAAAAATCAAGGGGATTAATAACTGGCGACCTTACTGGCCATAAACTGTCTCTATTGTTGGTGATGATTTTATTATAAAACATTCTCCTTCAATAATCATTAAATTATACAATTTCCACGATTTGTGTATAAATATCCCGTGGGTGCTTTGTTTCATTCATCGTAGGGATATGACTGACTGAAGATGTCTAACAAGAGTGAAACCGGTAGTGGTCTTCTTTGCAATGAATGAAACAAGGCACCCACCCTGTTAATTAAGAATTACAATAAAATGTATAATTTCTTAAATTTGATGAAGAGTTTGAAGCTATTTTACGTTTTAAAGCAATTTGTGGTTGTTAGACTTTATATGTCAGTTTATACCTATTGCTTTATATTATTTTGTTAAAATTCATCGTTTTAATTATTATTAATAATTAGTCATTTTTGAAAGCTTCTATAACAATATTTTCATCTTGTGTCACTTAATTTAAATATTTGTAGGTTTTTAAGTTACCTACAAATTTTAGCGTATTCAAACGAATTTCAGTTCAATTTCATATAATAAGATGGCAATTTCTGTATAATTTGTTAATGGAAAGAAGATTTTCTAATGAAGAAAAACTAGACGAGCTGGAAATCTACTCCCAATCTCATAGAAATGCATTTGGAGCCTCAAGAATGCATCAGGATAGTTTCCTAGAGCATAATCAACCAAATTCTAGATATCTTAGAACACTTATAACTAATTTGTTAAACTTTAGTAACTTCAATGAGACTATGCACCATACGTATAATATACAAAACCAACAGCAGAGTAATGATGTTTTAGAATACACTACCGACCAATCCTAGTACATCAGTTCGAAAAACGGCAAACGAAACAGCTGTACCTAAGTTGACAGTTCATCGACTATTAAAAGCTAATAAATACCATCCTTATAAGCCTAAAATTGTACAAGATTTAGTTCCAAATGACTACCAATGAAGAACAGCGTTCCCCGAGTGATATGTTCAAAAATGTCGCGGAGATCCTAATTTTTCGAATAAGGCTTTATTGTGTGATGAAACGAGATTCACAAATTGTGGAATATTTAATACACATAACACTCATTATTGTACTGTGGAAAATGCTCACAATACTACCCAGAGGACTTCCAAACGAAATTTGGATACATTGCTTGGTGTGGTGTAATAGGTAAACTTAAATTTATTATAGTTTGGTAGGACAATAATAACACTAGAGTACATTTTTCTACGAAATCAGTTAATTGGGCATATTTATTTTTAATTATAATTTAAATGAGGAACGATATCTACAACCGTTGGAGAGTCAAATTGTACCAGCAATTAGACAAGTTGTCGTAAATTTAAACGAAACTTGGTTTATGCACGATGGATGCCCTGCTCATAATCATGGCATAAATTAATGGTTATTTAACGAAAATAATTCATAATAAAATCATCGCCAACAATAGAGACATTTTATGGCCAGTATGGTCGCAAGATATTAATCTCCTTGATTTTTTTTGTATGGGGCATGCAAAAAATGAAGTTTATTCGTTTGAAGCTCCAGAAAATGTAGCAGTTTTGGAAGAACGATTGAGGAATACTTTTCGGGCTATTAACAGAAATACTTTAATGAGAGTGGTAAATGATGTTCAAGTCCGTTGTCAAAAGTGTATTGAGCAGGTTGGTGGACATGTATAGCAATTTCTTTAATACTAGTGTCCTAAGCCTACTATCGAAAAAACAAAATTTCTAATTTTTTAACTTTTTGGGGAAGATAATGGCAAGTTGTTATATATCACTGGAAAGGAAATTAAAGGTACTATCGAATGGTGTAAAAAAGAATATGGCATCCGCATTAAACAAAAAAATTACAGTCAGTATCTCAAACAAAAAGACGGTATTTATTTATTTTTAGTGTCGCTGCAAAGGAACATTAAAAAGTACCTAAACAATGTCCAAGTTAAAATGATTTCATAGTTAAAATTAAGAGATAGGAGGGAATTTAGAAACCGCGCGATTTTGGTTTTTTTGGATTAGTTCGAAAACGGCCAAATATGGATCAAATTTGAATGCACCCTCAAATTTTTCATAAAATTCTCTAAAACATTGCTTATTTAACCGACTATCTATCTTTAATATTAATCGAGATAGCAATACATGTATCCCCAAATTGGGACGCAGTGTATATCTTTGTACAATTATATAGTGGTCGTTTTTCAAAAATAGCTATATCATGAAAAGAAATTTGCAGGTTGGGAGCACCTCGGGTAGACTTTGAATTATAAACATGGAATTGTAAATGGCATCAAATACTACTAAGAGATTTTTTCCTCGAATAAATTTTTGTTAATGGTTTCTAAACAGTTTAGACAATAATGACAATTTGGACGTCACATTAAATACTAAAAATATAATAACTCGGTCAGCAGAAATCTCAGATAAATAGATTGAAGCACCACTGCATCCTCTTAAAGTAGGCCTCAGGGTAGCGATTTCATGAAGACAAATTTTCTTTACGTTCTTGAAGAAAATGTAAATCCAAATTTTTATGTTCCTTACATGTTGACACCGTTGCATGACGACGAACCTTTGTTTTGTTTTGCTTTCGTAGCCTAGGGTTCGGGATACGGAATTTCCATTGGCACTTTTGGACTAGAACTGTTATATAGTCATTTCGCCATGCCTATTAGAATTTTGCCGAATCTGGAGGAGTTCCACCGCCAGTAGGGATTTTTAACGTGTTAAACATCACATTTGCACGGGACCTACGATTTTACTTCCTTATCTGAAAAGAAGGCATGTTTTTTAAATTTTTCTCTGTTGAAAAATTTACCGACCTCGATCGGGTTCAAACTCGCGTCCCTTGGGGGTAGAGGTAAACATGCTAACTACTACACTAGTCGGGGTCGGCAACCACGAATGTCCTCAGGGTTAGTTTCACCATATGTAGGTACGTCTTAATATTTCAGACTAACACAAGACAAATTATTTAGAGACACCCGGTATATCAGTGCATATTATAAAAACTATTCGCTTATTTGAAACACAGACAATAATCCAAAAACTTTAAATTAAATTCAGATATTCCTAATTACAAAGTATTCCTAACTAAAACCATCTTTTTAAATCTTTCTTTGTGTAATAATAAATTCAATTTAAACACAATGTAACAAAGCACAATATATTTTCGTCATCAGCAAATTCATAGACGGGCTAACCTCGAACAAGTAACAAACGTCACTCTTCCCCGTTTCCTTTTGCATCATCTAAAAGCAAGATTTAAAAAGACAGTACCTGGCAAGACACGAAAGAGAAGCGAGCTCTCCCTTTTTTTGGGAGTGAGAGTGCACTTAAAAGCAGGTCCCTCTCCTGGTTCAAATTAAAAGTTTCGGATGAAAGACAATCCCATCTAACGTTTCAGTATAATAATGAATTAAGGGTAATTCATTATTCAACATCTTCTGGCGGATTTCACTGGGGTCAACATCATCCATTCACCCGTGTAAAGCAAGCATAGAAACGTGCTCGTGACGTACCTAGGAGTACGGCATGATCTAGAACCTAAGGCGTTGTTATCAGCCCGGGATCTCTGCATCTGGAAACTTCCGCATCGCGCTTTTGTGTAAATGACGCTTTCTATATAAACTTATGGTCGAATAGTGAAATAACAAGACTCCTTATCTGTTACAATGAATTTCCGCTGAAACTATAAGTTCGATCACGTAAAAAGAAAAGACGATTGAGTTAACGTTATAGATAAAAGCTTGAATTTCCCTAGCTTATGATTGTTTAAATTATTGAGGCGATTAAAGCCAATTTGTATTACCTAATTTAGGATTAATTATAAGTTTTAGAAATGAGGGATCCCCTTAAGGTAGTTTTTTTAGTATACATAGAGTTATCGATTACTTATTCTTATGAAGAGGATTATGTAAATTATAGAAACTGTATATCTGTTCTCTTCTCATTATATGAAACATTTAAGTAATGCATTCCTTCCTATTATTTTACGAATAGCCTAATAGGGTAGTGACCAAATATTTTCTTTCAGGTATTAGTTAATTGTAAGTAAATAACGTATTTCAGATTGTACGTCCGATTTTTATCATGATCGAAGAAGGAATCCAGTGACGTATGCTAAACAATTCAATAGTAAGTGCGTACAATTTTTTTTTAGATTCGACCGATAGGTTATGAACTCGGTTTCTTTGTCTTTGCCATTCTGAAACAGCTGACCTTTTGACGATATTAAAACAAAGTGGCGCCTCTAATCCCGATTGCTTTCTCGATTTTTGACGTTCGTAAATCATTCCTGAATTTCTGCTAAAGTAATATCATTGTCCACGTAGGAACCTCCCAGCCTCCACGGTAGTGGCCGGAGCAAACTAGAGAATTCAGGAAAATTAACATCCTTGACAACCTCTGGGGCGCAAGAAGCTTTCCAGCCCGTTATACATGTAAAACAATGAACGTTTTGCTACAATTTTACGACGATAGAATAATTATTCATAATTTATGGCCCTATCGTTCTCCAGATATTACTATTTCCGACATATTCCTGTTTGCTCATCTACAAAATCGCGTTTACCGGAATAGTCCACAAAATCTCCGACAATTGAGAAAAGCAATTTCTGAAGAAATTGAAGCAATTGCTTTAGCTGTTTTAAATAACGTATCGGAAAATTGGAATAAACGAATATGCCTTTGCCTGTAATATGAAGGGCAGCAGCTCGAGCATTTGTTATAGCAAATATTTTTAATTTATATATTCATAAAATTGCTCCCTAAAAGCGAATTCAATTCTATTTCCAAATCTAACAGCATAGTCGGATTGTTACAGTTACTTTCATGTCTTTCATATGACAGAACAAGAATTGTGCCTAGTTTTCGTTGAGCATGTTTTTATTGCTCCCTTCCTGTGTTACAACTACGTTAATTGCTGCTTCATCTCGTAGAAAAAGTTTTTCAGCATGCAGAATTTATAGAAATTGTAAGAAAATCATCCATTTCTCTTCCACGAGATACCCACGCATACTTTTATTAGATGTAAAACGCTCGATCAAATAATGAGAATTTTTTACAGACCAAATTTGACAATTTTAATTAATTGTAAATAATTCGAATGGTTTGTCAATGTCAAAATCATGAAGTTCTACTGTCTTAGACGCTTTTGATTTCAAATTATTCTAAAGTGCAAAAAATAACCTATATACCTCAAGATTAAAGTACTTTTTAATCCCCGAAAAATTTGAAAGCAAAAGGGCTGAAGAAAGTATAATTGTATGATTTTGATATTGACAGTTCATTTGATTTGTCAATTCACGGCAAACGCTACTTAAATTTTATTTGAGAAGCACTATAGTAACGCTTTCAGCAGTATGTAAGCTTACTTAACACTTCGCTGTTATATACTTTTTAATGCCTTGGATACGTGATACATAAAGCTATCTATAACCGTCGAGCCATTATTCGCGGGAGTTATGTATGTAAGGGAGTCATTATAACTACTTCATATAAGTAAATAATAACGGAGTGACAAACAAAATCTTGAATGCACCGCTGAAGTTACTAACAATAGAACTCCCTTGGTGCATAAATAGCTATTACTTTGTTAAGGTTTGTTTCTGCCATGGAGTTACTTTAATTATGCGGGATTTAAAGAACTTTGATTCTCTTTGGACCAAAGTAAAATGTTAAATCCTTTTGATTGCAAGTGTCGCTTCAGTCAAGGGAACAAGTGACTAAATGTGGACTTTTAGCCCAGAAAGTGCAAAAATATTTATAAGTATCAAAATTCTAATAAACAAATAAAATATAAGAAATATTTAATAATAAATAAATTTAACAATGCAGTTATATTTTAGTTTAAAATAAAAAAAAATTGATTCTCAATTAAGTTTACACTGGAACACGTAAGATTTTGTGAGAGTGAAAAAACAAATCGATTCAGGAGCCAAAAGTTGACGTTTTTGTTTTTATGTCGAAACGAGCCTACGTGCAATGTCGTATACATTTCGAAAGGTTCCTAGATCCCAAATTGTACAATCTACTGCCTAAAAGCATCCACAAGAAGTGAAAATTGTTGTACTGAAGGTAGAATTAGTGGTAAATATATAATTATTTCAAAATTCACATTTTGGTACTTCGAACCTTTTGATTTTTAACTGCTAAATTTTTAAATTGATTGCTGTAATCTTAAAAATACATATTCATAGATTTAATTCTGCCGAATTGTACTTTAAACCGCAATTTTCCAAAATTCTATGAAATATTTTATGCTGCAATCAATATGATAAATTTTAATACAAAAATAATGAACTAACATAATTAGTATACTTAATATTAAGAATATGTTGACTAAAACCTTACAACAATATTTTTTACACTTTATGCCTATGATGAAGAAACCCAAGAACATTTCTTTAAATCATTACAATAGGCAATTTCGGTAGATGAATAGCCTAGGAGTGTACTTCTTAACGAGACCGACGTGAGTTCAAATCGCTATCTCTAGAATTTATCTTAAAGCGGCAAGCGACTTGTTTTCATTAGGTAAGTTGTGAATTTATTTTAAGAAAGGGCCGAGACAGCATAATATGGGAATGATGGAAAAATGGTATAAGCTAAATCCAATAATGAGAATCTAATAGTGAATTCGACTTCTTGCACTACACGAGTGGGGTGCATATTAGCTGCTTTCTATTTATAAAAAAAGTGGGAAACTAGGAAAACTGCAAATATTGTACTTGTTTTTGTAAAAGTTAAACGGCTGTTGCGCACTGCTCTGGTGTAATAAAACAAGCAGAATTCGCATTAGAAAAAACAGTTCGACAATTGTAGATTTGGTTGCCTAACTGCAGACTTTAGCCGTTTTCAATATTAATGTATATAAAACAAGGTTTATTGTCACCAAATATCTTCTGGAATGGCAATGGATTTCGAGGACATAGTTAGTAATTGTAATGTTTGACCCATATTTCTTTTATTCATATGCTACTAATAAATCGGTACTAAAAAGAATATAATAACGACTGTTTTTAAATATACGTAGGTGATGTATATCAAATTCTTCAGATAATAAGACAAGGTTAATTTTGATTATAAGTAATTTATTATTCGCAAAATTTTATTATTCTGTAAAACCAACTTTTATATCTATTTCTCAATATATGTACTGCTTTCAGCGCCTTAAATTAAATTAATAATGAGATCAAAAGGAACGTAGAATGCTAGAAATACCTACATCAATTACATTTATACCGAGAAACAGTATTGCATTTCTCATCTTCTCTTAAAGAATCTTTTAGGAATTTAATTTTATTTAATATTGATAGCAAGTATTTCGCCGTAAAATAAATTTTTAGCGAATATTGAGAGAAAATCTTATTTTGGCGTCAGCATTTCAACATAATTCAGAAACAGATTTTTACGAGTAGAAAAGTTGATTACAGTAATAAAAATCATAAATGTAAAAAATCAAAACAATATTAAAACCTCTGAAATATATTTAGGGTATATCGACGTTTCATTTATAATTAAGAAAATTGTATCTGACTTGGATGTCTGTAAAGTGAATTTTGAAAACTATTTTATGTGTATAGAGTTAGTTAAAATTGTACGAAACCAAAATACGCAATTGAGGCAAAGTGAGACAAATGATCATCATTATGAATCTAGTTAGTAAACATAATTGCTATATTCATAAAGTAAATTCTATCTAATTTAGTTGTGTATGTACCTTCTTGACCTATTTATACAAATATATTACCATTAAAATTTAAATTTTAGCCATAATTTGACAGGTTGAGTTTAAAATGTAAAATATAATTACAGATACCTAATTTGCCAACTAAGGTTGTTGAAATTTAATTTAAATTAATTCTCAAAGATTCTTACTTAATATTCAATGATTACCATAAGTATTTAATTTAAAAACCATTGTTTCAGCGTTATTCAACATTTGACTTTTAAGACTATTTAATACGTTTCATTCTTAAAGGTTAATTGGTTTAAGATTCATTGCATTTTTAAATAAGGTATTTTAATATTTAAAACATATTTCGCTGAAAAAATAGCTATATGTACTTAAAAACTAAAAATAAACTTTAAAATTTAAAGAAATTTCCTAGCTATAAAAAAAAATTTGTAGGTATAAAGGCTAAACTGAAGTTGTAGATCAAATATAAGGGACATCCGAATGCAATATACGTAGAATAT
>JAHWXV010011496.1:0-12225 GCA_024586415.1 Phrixothrix hirtus | reverse complement strand
CAAAATTTAATTATAAAACTCTTAGTACATGTATAAAGGAATTTATAAATGCATGAATTATTTATGCTTTTAAATTAATTTTAGAGTTTGAAATTTAGGTTTATAGGAAAGTTACTAACGTCAATAATTCAAATTAAATTTAAAATTTATAAGAGAAAGTCGTGTGTTGTCTCACACCAGATTTTTTGCGCATGCATAGTAACAATACTTTTTATGAAATAAAACAACCGGTGTTTAAAAACTATCAATTTTACGAATTGTTTATCTACTGCCTTCTGAACATTTAAAACTATCAAGGGTTCATCAAGGTGAAAGTTATCGGTAGTTCAATGATTTTGCCGTGGCCGTATTATTCGCATGAGAGAGACCAGATCTTCGCTTAGAAATATTGCTAGCCCTGTAAATCGTGATGTTGCAGCGGTGGTGAGATGTTGGTCCAGATAGTCCGAAGATAAGGTTCAATAACGTCGCTATGGATCTGGACATCCCCGTGGGGCTACAGATCGTGAAGAACGCCGTTTAGGACTTTTAACGCCAAGACACAGATTTTGTATAACTCGGTCAATTGCAATAGACTGGATGGGAGGTGTAGAATGCAGAATATCAATGTCATTATGGACTGCATTCGTGCCGTCCATTTTTGTGTCTTCGTCTGACCTCACTTCACGGTGCCCGGCAGATTAGAATGAAGCAATGAAAGAACAAATTAGGCATAAGGATGGAATCAAATTTGTTCAGTGACGAGTCTCAATTTTGTTTGTGAAAAACGCAAAAATTCAAAATGTTTGTGGAATGCAACACAGTCCGTACACTAGGAGTGATGATATACGGTGCAATATGTTAAGGTAATAGATCACCCTGGTCTTCATTGACGGCAACTACATTGTCAATTTGCTAGTCTTCGGTCGTTGAAAAATCTCATTTTCCAACAAGGCACTGTGTGATCACATACGAAACGGACTGCAACACGCTTTTTGGAAGGAGCTCATATTGTCATCCTTCCATGGCCTGCTCGGTCGCCGGATTTGTCACCCATTGAGTATGTATGGGTTGCGATCGGTAGACGGCTGAATGATTTACTACCACCTCCAGATAATTTTCGCCATCTTTGGTTGCGGTTTCAAGAAGCTTGCAATTGTATTGATATGGATCAGTTGATTGATAGCATGCCATGCCATCTAAATGAGTAGATAGCAAATCGTGGCGGAGCAACTCATTATTGAAAGAACTTTTATTTCCGTTCCTTTGTATTTAAACTTTAATCGTTTGTTTGTAGTGATAAATTACATCGTTTGTAAACATTTCAATAAAATCGCTCAACTGATTCCAGTTGTTGCGTTTTTTACGGAAATCAGTATACGTTTATAGGAACTATTTTGCTTAATTCGGCAAGCACTGCAAGTTCATTTTGTCTAATAGTTTTCATGTTTGCCTCTAAACCCAAAGGTTGTGGAATCAAACCTAGACATACCAGCAAGCAGATCGTCTGGGCTTCACGGGGTCGAGCCTGAGCATGCACAAAAACGACATCATTTCTGAACTTCCCGGGACGTTTACTCTTGATGCTAACACGTGAACGTTTTAAGGTGCATGTTTGTTGTTTAACATTGATTTTGACACCAGGTTGTATAAAATTCAACAGGTAATCAAAAAATACAGTAAGCATTGCTTTTCCTGATGAATGCTGAGTTTGACATATAGATTCCTTTTGGATAGATTTTCTACAGTAAATGCCATTTCAGAGCTCGCAATGTCACTAAAGCTTTAATAAGTGACATAAACAGTAGCATGTCATTATCATGACAATGACGTCGTGGCTGCGTAGTTCAAACGTGTTTCCATTTGAACAATCTTCGTAATAAACTGAAATTGGGTTTCAACTGTGTGCCTTTCCTGCTGCATGTTCGTTTTGTTGTGTTTCAATACAATTGCCTCACTACTCTCTACCGTTTCAACTGTGTAGTTTGCTTTTCATTCCTTTATTTACATTTTATAATAAGTGATTGTAAAATAAAGTTACAATTTGTTATGAACTTATTTACTAGTGCACATGAATTTTATATTAAAAATTCTAGTGAACGATATGAATATTTCTTCTGAATATCGATACATCTACTTTTATATAAATTAATTGAAATGGTTAGAAATGACGCTTCCAGAATCCACTTTATTTTTAAACGCGCTATGAACAGTAAGTTATTTCATAGTATAATTAGATCATTTATACATTTTTTAGTATTATTTATTTTACCAATTTTATTTTTAACTAATAATTTTAAAATTTACATTAGTCAATTTAAAATTAATAAAATTCATTTAAATCAATTAAAACAAAATTAGCGAAACACTTGTAATTTGTTATTTGAAGTCGAGAGATTAAGATAATACTTCAATTTAAAAAAATGATTAATGTTTGCTGTGTAAATCCTTAGCTATAGTTGAGCACCTATTCAGTTGCAAAATAAATGAACAAAATAGTTTAAAAGTACGTATATCTAAAACTTATAATAAAATAAATATTGTAATCACTGCATTATGTAGTCTACATTCCAAAGTGTAAAATATACCTTGCTACTAAAACGTTTACGGGTACATCTGCATTAATAAGATATTTGCAATGTGCTAATAAAGCACGTTACCATATTACCCTTACCTAGAATATAATTAATTTTTAAAGGAAAGGTATTTCTGTATGTACTATAGAAAAATTAGTCATAAAATAAGCATGTATTTTTCGAGTGTGAATATTTCATTGAGCAATTCATTAACTTCATAACAATAGTGTTACATAAAAATTTTTATCTGAAAAGGGTGTGATCTAAGGCGATAACCGTACTCTTAACTTAACTACGGGCAGATCAATTGTGCGAGAATAGCCGGAGACATTCTTCTATTTAGATGAGGTAAGTTTATGACATTTACTTTTTGATTAGAATTCTTTCAAGTTTAAACAAACGCCGCACTTTTGTATTGCTACATTTGTGGCGCCAACTCACATTTTAAAGTTCTATAAGATTTTATTGATTGTTGCTAAGGTGATTAAAATTAAGGTAAGGAAACCTCTATTTTTCAAAGAAAAGGTATTTAAAATTAAATTTTAGTAAGTAAATATAAATAAAGATATTAAATTCAGGTTACCTAAAAATGTATTACATCTTAATATTAACATTAATCCTTGGTATTTGAAGTAAATAGTAGGTTTAATAAGAATTTTATAAATAAGCTAAACATTTGTTATCTATTTGTATAGTAATTCACCTTCAATTTTATAAAATTTATGTAGCCGTTCATTACAACATATTACGGTATATCAGCGATTATCGTATTTTATTAACTGAGGGAAAAACCGTCAATAATAGAAAATAAAAAGCTGAAATACAGAATTTGATTAGAAAAATTAAAAATTTTTTTGCTGGCTATAATTTACCGCTTATTTTAATGTAAATTATAAAGTTTTATGAACACAACTTTCATGATAACCCTTTTTGCATTAACTTTACAACAGTTTGTGAATAGTGTTTACCTCTTTGGCTTCCTAAAATATTAAGATGTCTCATACTTCCTAATAAAAGGAAAGTACTTATCTTTGAACTTTCCAAAACACTCTAATTTTACTCAACACTTTCTAAACAATTTCTTATTCCTAATTAATAATACGTTATGAAAAATAGCAACGTTTTAATAACATTTCTATTACTTGAAGGAAATATTCTATTATTAAAGGAGTACAGGTAGGTACACATTTCGTCCAGTAAAACAAGCTCGTCGCTATTTTTATGATTACGTCAACATAGCATCACTGCGCCATCCTTAGCGCCAGAATCTTCAGAGCTAGCGCTACAAAAAGTTTAACTAACACCCTTGTATCTAAGTTATTTGATAATATCTTTGGGGACTGTTAAGTTCATGCTAGCATCTGCAATTGTAGCGAGTAGTGTAACTTAAGCGCTTGCATTTTTAAACATAGAATAAGATGCATTCAGTATTTACGTAGGGAGTATTATATAGAACTAACGGGCTTAAATGTGTCAAGCAACTATAGGTCACGATGACTTCTGTAAATAATATTATACTGAAATAAACTTGAATAGAACCACAGTGTACGCTTTCGGGTTACCATTTGACAGGTATGCGCGCAGTTCCCAAACATTGGTTAATTTTAAAGAGATTTTTTATTCTTATAGCAACATGCGTTTTACCACAAAAAGCTCTTTAATTAATGAACCATATCACATTACTACAAGTAAAGCACTTACTTCTATAGAAACAGTTTTAAACAATAACTTATGCGAGTAATAAGGTAAATAAACGTTAGCAAAGGTTAAGATAGCTTTCTGAATCTAGCCCTAATTACAAAGAAATACAACTACAAAATGTCATCGTTCATTAATTAGCCACGAATTTGGAAACTGCGCGCATACCTGTCAACAAGCAACTCGAAGGCGTACACATAGGCTGTATTGAAGTTAATGTGAGTATAATATTATTTATTTGACCTGTAGCTGCTTAACAAAGTTTAAGCTACGTTATCTCTACATAATAATCCCTACCTAAATACTGAATACATTCTATTCTGATGCATACAAAATACTGAACGTTGTACTGTAGCGTAAAGGAAAATATATTTTAGTCAAATATACTTAAATATAATTCCATGTCGGACACTAGGCCATTAACAGACTATACCCTTTTGTATTTTCAAATGAAGCTACAGCTCGTATTAAATGGTTGGACAGTGTTGCAAGGGTCTGGTATTTATACAGATAATAAATAAAAAAATCCACATCAATTTATGTATGTATGTAAGTCTGTAATCGATTTTCTCATTTGTAATTCCTGTTACATTATTGAAATTAATAATGTTTCAAGATGTATCTCAATACCAAATTTGCGAGTATCATAAAATTCCTCAACTAGCTAATGTACTATATTCTTCATTTTCTTCAGTAAACATAATTTATTGCCAGTTAGTTGCTATCCTATATTTCAATCGTATAAAGTCATATTTGAATGCTTACCTTAATAAAAAAATAGTAGGTTGTCTAAATCTCAATTTTTATTGTCAAATATTAAAATTGCAAGGTAAACCAAACCGCTAGATGCAGGGTGTTACAAAATGACGTGTACTTTTTTAAGGGATTTTTCTTGACCGCAGAAGAACATTTGAAAACATTCGAACAATGAAGTTTTCGAAATTATAATATTGAAGTAGCCCTTGTATAGTTAAAATATAATGGCAGTTTATCCTACTGTTTATTTTATAAACATGTTTCCTTAATGAGAAATTTGCGAAATTCGAACAACTGTATGTTCATTTCTCACTTTTATGTAGAACGATGTCTTTAATAAATTAGTTATTGAATATCTATTTCATATTTCAATAATTTATTTCCGTTAAATGTAACGATTTTTATTTTAGTATTCTACAAGTTTTCCAGAAACGTACGTAACATTATCGAGTTAATAAAAGATAGAGAAATAAATTAGACGTATGCCAGCACTTCGTTAAAAAGCATACTTCTAAAATTTTAATCAGCTGGATTCCGCTCGCATTAGCTTCTTTTGGTGAACGCTTATACAAACAGTCAGATAACTTTAGTTTTATTTCTTATACCTAATGTTTTACGTATGATTACCGATATGATCACTGGAGAAAACTTAAATTTATAACGATTGCATTCATTAATACGAATAACAATTTTATCGGTGCTTCATTTTCACTAAGATCTTTTCCTGCCAAATGGTCCAAGTCGACAAAATTTCAGCTTGAAACATCCTTTTACATACATAGAGATCTGAATTCATAAATCTAATTCAAAAAGTTCTCGTTGGTGCTACTTTTAAATAAGATACTATTGAACCTTCCATTTTATTAGCAATGTAAGATTTGCATGTCATCATAGTATTGGGGAACTTTGAGAGCATCTAGAACTTGTATTATAGTCGAAAGGACAATTTTTGAATTCCTATAGCATTCACTACAAGGAAACATTTGATTGCGTGAGGAGGCACTGCCATGGATAAACATAGAATACCTGGTATGCCTAGGCTAGTATTTGCGCTGTATTAAACTATAACGTCACATCCAATGGTCTTTCGGCAGTTTTCTTACGGCACCAAATAAATGAAAAATATAGATATTAAAATTTTAATTACGAATTATACAAACAAATCATTATAACCTGCCTAACCTCGCTCTGCTTCAATATCCTTGAAAATTAAATAAATACCTTTGTTTTTACTTCTCTTTTACCTTACCAAGTGCAACAAAACTTTTTATGCTAAGTTAAAGTTTACAACTTGCTCTAAAAAACTATCAAAGCTGTCATATATTCTATTCTCTTGCCAGCCACCGAAAGTAACGTCATAATGTAGTATAACGGTAATACCATAGTGGGTACGCCAAGCATTTTCTTACACACTCAATTAATTTTTCTCTTGTACTGGATGACCAGTAATTGAACGGTAGCCTCTTCAACTTTTAGAGAAAAATATGCTGTTCGTGTAAATAACTTTGTAATATTTTTTGCATTCCAATTGTGTTAAACTAAAAAGTATTTCTGGTTAGATATTTCGCATTTTATGACAGGCTCTCAAGTTGTTATTAAAACCGTTTTGCTTTTCAGTGTCATTTCCACTTTTTATTGATTATACTAGCATATTATTTGTAAATAACACTAAGATTGTCAATTGATATAATATATGCGATGACCAAAGTAATACCAGTAATACTTCGTAAGAAAAGATAATATTATATTTGATATTTTTGATGACAATGTATCGTTAATTGTTATTCAAACCTTTTATTTTAAAATTCGGATTTTAGTGCACTTACTTAATTTCCATATATTACTATATAAAATAAACAGTAGAAGTAATTAGAGAAGGTTAGACGGTCAACGTAATCAAAATTCTAAAGCGTTTACCAATCTCTATCTCTATTTGTCAATCAGTAATAGACTGCTTTATGCCCTATTTAGATTATATATTGTAGCATCAAAAAACATCGCAGCCCTCAATTTTGATAAATATTAAATTTGGACAACATTTCATACGCACTTTAGGTTAGAAAATTGTCTACTGTTAATGAATTGATCGCTCGTCTAACGTTAAAAGCATTTTGAAGAAGACACTAGATTTGAAAATAATGGTGCTAGCTAGTACTAGAGCTAAAGATGCTGTTGCCAAAATATTGTGATGTTAACAAACATGAAGATGTTGTTTTAGTTTTAAAACTGATGGATCTATCTGGCGGTAAGTCTAAAAATAACACCGCTAAAATTTGATGGGTCCAGAGCAAAGTAGCAGTGCTGGTTTAAACTTAGCACTCCACAAGTGTTGGTAAATAGGTTAGGAACAAAAGAAAAGTTAACCAAATTTTTGAATGCGCTAGCGGCGTTAATTCTGAGAATTCTACCGCAACACTTTTCTAGCGTAGATGAAAATAACCCAAAAATTACAAGATATTATCTTCTTTAAAGAAAGTTGTTCATTTTTATCGAATTTTGTTTTTATTCTGGAACTTTGTGATAGTTCTGGTAAGTAAACACAGCTACACTAACAAGGAAACATCTCAATGTGCCCATCCTCAATTCTTAATTACTTTTGAATAGGTAGATAATAACTAAAATCTAAGTTGGTACTGCACTATCTCAAACCTTCAGTTTCATGTAGAAACAGTCGTCCAATTTGAATTAAATACGCACATTCGTCATAAATAGGGGTTACATTTTTTTCTATGCAAATATATTATTTTAAGGGTGAAAACAATTCTTAAGAGGAATTACAACCTATCCTTTAATAAAATGGATTTTGTTTGAAAAAGTATGTTTTATAAAAGAAGTTAAATAAAGTTTACATATTCTTTCATGTTAGGGACGCTATTAAAATAGTTTCCCTAGCGTATTCGCACTGCTTCGGAAACAACTTTACTTTAGAAATCACTACCCAGTCTCAAGTAGTGTGGAAAATAGGACTTTAATATTTCCAGAGAATTTTAGATGTCTTCTATGGAATGCTGTGTCTGTAGCTGGCTGCAGTGCTAATGAGCGGACTCACTCATTAATCAAGTACAATTAATTCCTAAACACACATTACAGCGACTGTGTTCAAACAATGTTCAAGCATCAGTAATTTTATTTTCAAAAGTTACAGTTTAAATACTAAAATTAGGTACCATGCGACGTGAGTGGTTGAACTTAAAATATGTATAATAATGTATTTCCTCGTATTAATTTTTACCCCACTGTATTGTTCTAATTTCTTAATTTTTCCTAATTAAACACGTGCTTTTCTAATTGTAGCTTCCACAAAAATTGGGTATCTTAAATTTTATATACTTCTATATTTCATTGTGATTAGTGACTTGTGAAAATTCTGCTTTTAGGATGACTATTGCGCCTTAAGAAGGCAAACTATATGTCATCTTTTAATTCGTTAATCTTGCAAGTTTTGCAGAATATTAAATATCCTTGGTATATGCATTTCAGCTTAATCAGTATTTGTTATGTATGTTGTGAGTTTGATTGTAACATAATTTATGTCTAGCATTATGAGTTTATTTACGTGTGTCTTAATTTCCGATCTAACTTTAACTTTACAAAATTATGGAATTTAACCTACTCCTATCTTAGGTATTTCATTGTATGGATTTTAAGATTATCCCGTTAAGTTACATGAATATGAATCTTAGCATTCATTTTCAATGTTTGAAAATTATTTTAAATGGAGTTTCCGCCCTTCCATCATTATGGGATATTAAGTCATATATTATTGAATTATTTTAATATTTTTTTGACATTTAGCATTCTGGTATATTCAGTGCAATCAAAAGTCAGTTACATTGTACTCGTTGTGGCACTCAATAAGGGCAAACCATCCCCATTCATGTACAGTATAGTACATTACCGATATAGTAAAGTACGAGGGTAGCACCGATTATTTTCAAAATATTCGCCCTTAAAGTCAATGCATTTAGACATTCGATAAAACCAGTTATCATAGCATAAATTCCACTCATCTTGAGTAACTTCAGATGAAAAGTTTTTGAAGCTCTCCACTGCACCTTATGGGCTTGCAAATCGTACACCACGCATTTTATCCTTCAGTCTGGAAAATTAAAAAAAAATCTGAAGGTGCCAGGTCCGGACTATATGGCGGATAATCTAGTAATTTTAATCCAAAAGCTTTCAAAAATTCGTTTCTTTGACGTGCAGTGTGACGAAGCATTATCGTGATGAAGGAAAGTCTCCGATCTAGAGCGTCGTAAACGAGAATTTTGAATAACATCTGGTAGACGTACTGTCGTGTAGCATTCTGCGGTAACCATACGTTTATTTTCAAGCACGACTGTTGTGATAGGTCCTGATTTTGAGAAGAAACTGGCTACCATTTTCTTTCCAACACTTCAAGATTTCTTCACTTTGACTGGATTAGGTTTTGTTGGAAACACCCATTGAGACGATTGCCGTTTTGATTCCGGTTTAAATGCATATATCCAGCTTTCATCACCGGCAATGATGTTGTTAACGTCTTTCGACCTACCTCCATCATATTTCTTAACCGTTTTTTACACCATCCCACCCGGTATTATTTTTGTTCCTATGTTAAATTATGCGGTATCCACCGACAACAGACTTTTCTCACACCCAAATGATTATGTAAAATCTTGTTTATTGCAGTCATGCCAATGCCCAAGTTGCTCCTAATAATCCTATACGTAACTCCATTGTCGTCTTGAATCATCAGTCTATATTTGTTTCAGTAACGGCTGAGATTGGCCTTCCTTTACGACAATGGTCACTAAGTGAAACCCTTTGAAATTTAAATTTGTTATACTAGTTGTAAATACTCCTCTGAGAAGGAGCTTCATGACCAAATGCAGCACGAAATCTTTAAACGCTTTGTTTTGGAGTTAAAGAACTTTTAAAATCATAGTAAATCATGGCTCTAAAATTTTCTCTCGTTAAATTCATTTTGCTGCAGACCACACGCTTTGAAATTAGTTCGCAAAATAACTGTTGCAATTATCAAAACTAAATTATAACTGTCAAAATAGAAAACAATAAACATTTGTTTCATGGCATGTTTGATTCCTTTGATTCACTAGAAATATTAGTTTTCAGAAATTGTCGATGCTACCCTCGTATATCAGCTAATGAAAAATTGCGGAGAAATGCATCCTTTCCCATATACGAGTACATCTCTCCAACGTAGTTGGTGAAAGTCATGTTATTTTTATTTATATCTCCTAGAGCAATCAATCTAGTTGAATCAATTTTATTATACCTACACCATAAATAAAGTTTTATATTAACGCCAATTTTGATGATATTCATTAACCGTGGGCGAACGTTGTCAAAGTTGGATAGCTTTAGCACCGAATTTTTTATACGCATAGAAAGTTATCAGCTTTTAATAAGAATAATGTTTCTGCCATTATCCTTAAAAACGATTTTCTTGTCTTAACTAGATATTCTGTACCGCTTTGTATGAAATAATGCAGTTGCAATTAACACACATTTTAATAGTAACACTTTAAAGTATTCACGTTAATGGCGACCGTTTTAAGGTAAAAACACACACCACCAGGCTGTGTCAGGATCGGAGAACAGTCGCCACTCTGTGGAAAAATTGCACATGTAAATTAAATGGGATCGTTTACACGTACCCATGCCGTGGCCGTACGCTGTCTCCGGACCGTATCAGGATCGTTTAATTTTTATTGTGACGGTCCGAGCATAGGTGAAAACGTGTTTTTAAACGAGTTGTTTTCTGCATACAAAGTGAGTGCGAAGAATATAGAAATGTAGAGCACAAAGAAAAGCTTGCAGCAATATTTTAGGACGCAAAAGTTAAGTCAAAAGCATTTTTTATGTTTTGACCAAACTAAATCCCTAATAGCGTTTTATAATTTTATATTGTTTAATGGAGTCAACTAATAAAAGTTTGATTTTTGTTATGTGGAACAACCGATTGTGCAACGGTCACGACATGGACGGGCCGCGAATAAGTGTGGTTACTAGATCACCGGACCGAGACAGAACTCCGGCCCGGGTAGGGCCCGGTGGTGTGTGTCTCTGCCTTTACTCGTATTTTCAACCCAATGTAATTTCATGTAGTATAGGTCAATATTTATACAGGGTGTTTCATAATATGCGTTTCCTTTTTTAAGAGCTGTAAGTAAACCCTACAGACACCCCAATAAACGTAAAATTAAAAGCAATACGAATACGAAAAAGTCCTTTTTTCTAATTATGTACAACGAACTTCCTATGGCTACATTCAGACTAAAGCTGTTAAATCATTTATAAAATTATAACTAACCTACCTTCCAGTATCATGTTACAGTAACATATACTTTTACAGCTGTAGTAGGTATAGCGATTATTTTACTGCAATAAATAACAGGATAAGGGGATCGCCCGTTCGCATAATTTTGAAAAAGTTATTTATTAATAACTGATAATAATAAAAATAGAGTTTAGTCATGTATCGTACTAAGAAAATGTGTTTAAATGTAAAGATAGGTTAAGCAATTATTTATTGACATTTTTTAATTTTACACCTAAAAAGCGATTTCCATTTCAGAAATTACGTGAAATCATCCTACACTTAAAATAAAATTACTTTAAATACTTCTAATACAATGGCTGAATAAAAATTAGTTTTATGCTGTCCTTATTTCAATTATTATTGACTATACCCTGTATTTTAGGCAAGCAAAACGTGTTATAGGTAAATTTCTTGTTGAGCAAAAATTGTTTTCTTATTTTATCATAAAATACCTTAATTGAAATGAAAATTCAACTATTTGTTCATTTAAAGATTTTTACCAGCAACAAAATTGATATTACAAAACTTACTGTTAAAATATCTGCATAAAAAACGCTTAAATAAATCGCCATTCTTTTGAATACATAATTAAACACGACTGATGGATTTTTTATTTTATTAACATAAAAGCACCAAACAGTTAAACAGGGTGTACAGGAGCACAATTTGCGATTTCGTTTTTATTATTGAAACACTGGTTACTCAACGAAACGTATCTAGTAACTAACGGAATTGTGCATAATTTCGTTTATCAATATATCTGTCACTGACATTTAAAAAGGTGTATCATTTACAGCCTTGTTTTTATGCATCTGTTTCAAAAGTTAAAATAAAAAACTGTCTTATATATAAGTTCCTTGAATAAAATTTGGCGAAAGTTAAAAAATTCAG
>JAHWXV010011487.1:0-14109 GCA_024586415.1 Phrixothrix hirtus | reverse complement strand
GTTCTGAATTATCCTGCTTAAATTGCAGTTTATATACTAAATTCATATCTTATAACTGTAAAATTATAGGATAAGAAATATGATAATTTAATTAAATGTATGCCATCTATGTGTGGGGTTATGTTTTCATACATGATTTGTTTACAATCTTAATTAAATATTACAGTTTTCTTTTTAATATTAACAATTCATTTTATTCTTAAATACTAGATGACCTTAATGGCATTAACTATTAATTTAAATACTTTCAATCTTGAAATTGTGATTTTTAATTACATATTTTATATCGATATCTTATAATAATGTATTAATTCATTTATTATTAAAAATGTTTTTATATTTAATGGCTTTTTATTAATCAATTTTACTTATTCTATAAATATATAAATGACGTGTTATCAATTTTTATCTTGTTAATTATTTACATGTATCTAAAATTTATATAGACAAATTTAGAATACGATCATGTAAATAATAATAATTGGGAACATGTGACAACATCGTTACGTCAGCAAAGTAGCCTGTTCTATATAATGCATAACCAGTATAAGGTTCACTTCTGTATTACCCATCGCAATGCTATGTTATTTCATTTGCATTTAGAAGTTTGTTGTATTAATCAACCCACATTGAAAGATAGGGGCATGATATTTAGATATAAATATGTTTAAATTTTATCTCATCCTTTACTTAATAGGTTCTTATTTCGTTGAACATGCCAACAAGTTACTATGTTCCAACTTATAGTAGTAATTACAAAGACGGTAATAGAGTATCAGATTTTAAATTTCCCACAGATGAATAACGTAAAAATAGGTGGGTATAATGCATCAACAGAGACAACCTTACACCAACTAAAACAAGTGTTGTTTGTGTCAAACATTTCGATAATCAGTTCATAGAGCGAGAACATAACTGCTGCACATTCTGATGTTACTGTAATAAGAATTCCACGTTCATATCCAAAACTGAAAAATAATGCATAATAATAATTGCGTGTTGTACATTTTAGTTTTTAACTTCAGAAAGATACGAACAAGACTTTATAAAAGCATTTTCACAAAGAAAGATTTTAGTCGCCTTGTCCATGAGCAAAGTTACAAAACTAAATCTACATAATGAATTATTTTATGAAAAATGTTTTTTTGTCAAAAGAAATTGTGTGAAGTATTGTGCACTATCCTAAATATGATGTCAAGTATTTTAATAAATAAATACACTAAATTGGAAACGGACAAATGCTATATTGAAAATAAAAAAAGAAAACTGGAGAAGTTTAGTTAATTTTATGGCTGTCACAAGCACACCATTTTACTGCCATATTTGTTGTTTATTTATATAAGGATGAATTAAAAAATGTATGTATATATACCGGGTGGGGAATTAGTGCGCCGGCTATTATAGATAGAGATTTCAAATTTTCAAAAAGTGTTTAGGCGATAAATGGAGACTTCATAAAATTATTTCCGATTATACAAGGTGTTTTAGAAAAAGGTGACACAGTGGAGCTCAATTTTTTTAAATATAATACCCTATATATTTTTCCTTTTTGGTATGGTGTTTAATGATTTTTATTTATATTATAAATCTTAGTGCTATCCAGTTAGTGGTTTTAAAGATATAAATTTTTGTGTAAAATAAATTACAAGTGTGGTCCTCTCATTAAGAAATCACCACATATACAAATATGAAATTTAACAAATTTTACTATAAGTAGCTATTACTGAAGGTTTGGAGATGCTTCTGTTCAAATTCTGTGGCCTTGTTGCATACAGGGTGTCCAAAAGTAATTTTTGAAGATAGACAACTTCGGACGCAGTTTTCTCAATTTTTTCAAATAGAACGCCCTGTATATTGTTCCATTATCTGATGTAAAATTAAATTCTCCCTCTATTTATATAGGGGTTCCCTATCCATCTTAAGTTATTTTCGCAATATTTAATAAAATTTAGTTACATCGCAATACTAAACTAAGCTATCCGTAAGAAAAGAAAACAAAAGTGAAAAAGAAAAACCATTATGCTATAGTAGGTGTTCAAATTGTTGTCCATTTTTGGCAAACACATATTAATTCTTTCGAAGAAATTCCTTTGGATACTTTGTAACATTTCTGGTATCACACTTTGGAAATCATTTATTATTCTTTCACGCATATTGTCAACAGTAGTAGGCGGTACCGAATAAACAGCTTCCTTTATATATCCCTATAAAAAGTAATCGAGTTTAGTTAGATCTGGTGAACGAGCTGGACAGTTAACAGTACCATTTGTACGGATCCATCTGTCTCGATAAGCATCATTTAAGAAGTCGCTTACTGCTCTTGAATAGTGGGCAGGTGCACCATCATGTTGCAACCACGCCCCTTGAAGAAGCACTCGTAGGATATTTTCCAATAAACCAGGGAGAACGTTTTGTAGAAAGTCTAAATATGTTGGTCCGTTCAGACTCCTTTCAAAAAAGTAGGGGCCGATAGTATGCTTACCAAGGATACCTCCCCAAACATTGATACTCCATCTATGTTAGTGATAAGCTTCACTAAAGAAATAAAGATTTGCAATTGCGTAATAGTGAAAATTATGGCGGTTAACCGAACTATTTCAATGGAAAATGGCTACGTCAGAAAACAAAACTCTGTCAAAAAACTCCGATCTTGCTGTATTTTGCCTCTAGCCCAATTACAAAAAGTTGTTCTTCTTTAAAAATCATTATCCATCAGTTTTTGATGTAGCTGAATATGATACGCATGATATTTATATTTTTTAAATATTCGTCCAACAGATCTTTTACTTACACTTGTTGCTACGCTAATGTCACGTTGGCTACAGCGGGGATTTTCTGCAACTTGTAAAAGAACAGTATTTGCTCTAGTCTGTTTTGTATACGCAACATTTCGAGTTTCGATGAATCGATTCAATAACTTTGTGAAAGTTTTCGGGACAGGCGTTCTTTTGTTGGGATAACTGTATGTAACAAGGCCACGGAAAACTTCAGTAACAGCTATCTATAGTAAAATTTGTTAAATTTCATATTTATGTAGGTGATGATCTTTTAATGAGCGGACGACACTTGTAGTTTATTTTACAGAAAAATTTATATCTTTAAAACCACTAACTGGGTAGCACTAAGATTTATAATATAAATAACAATCATTAAAGGTCATGCCAAAAACCAAAAACATATAGGCTGTTCCATTTAAAAAGATTTAGCTCCACTGTGTCACCTTTTTCTTAAACACCCTGTATAATCTGAAATAATTTTATGAAGTGCACATTTACCTCCTAAACACTTTCTGAAAATTTAAAATCTCTACCTATAATAGCACCGGAGCTATGGAAGGCCGACCCACTAATGCCCCACCCGGTATATATTAGACTAAACAAATATTATTTTTAGCACAATTTTTCGCTTTTACTGCGTTTTACATTAAACATTAAAAATAACTGTTGGAGATGATCTGAACCTAACGATACGCGTTCGGGCTTGAGTGATGCCACAAATCGAAGATGACGGCTCGTATTTATAGTAGACTCTGATACTGCATTTGATATAAGTAAGTGAAGCTAATGAGAGCTGATAATGCAGACTTTTTATTTTTATTTGAGTGTCGTACTCAGAACGCACATTTAGTTAAAATAAGATCAATTAGTTAAAGCATTAACAACCTGAACATAGAGATACTTGCTGGATTACAGGAAAAGGAGTGCCATTGTCCTCAAACAGTGCTCTAGCAAGACCTATAGTTGGCGCTGGATTAGAATTTAATTGTATAGATCTAGTATATGTTACAGCTTTTCTTCGTATAATACGCGCAATATTTTCTAACATACTGTATACGGCGTTGGCTTATTCCAATCCATCTAGGATTAGCTTTTGAAATTTCAATGGATGTTGATTTCGAGGTGTGTTAATTTATAGAACTGAGGTTGGTGTTAGACCAAAAGTATTCTTAGTTTGATGACTTCGAAAGCTTTTTCGGATTTTACGAGACTAGGAACATGTTCTTGATTATAGCATTTTAAAACTTTATGTCGTTTTTATATGTTTGCAAGGTTTCAGTAGCAACTAAAAAAGTTATGGTTGCTTGCAAGAACCTTTTGGTAGTCTTCGAATAACCCAAGTTCTATCGTGAATATTAGTGGAAGTACGATTATATGATGCTTAGATTCCATTAGAATCACAACATAATTAATTTAAGGGAATATTAAAATGGGCAAGAGATTTAAATTCGACTAAAATCATAACAAAATGAATTTAAGGGTATATTTAAAATAATAGACACAATAGGGAAATAGTTAGGTAGCAACAGACCATTACATAGGTTTATGCAAATAATACATATTTAGAATTCCATAGCACTGAACTGGATAACTTTAAGTAAGCAATGACTACAACAGAATTATGCTGAAATATAACAACCGCAACAAAGTCAATTAAATTACATAGAATGTAGAAATTTTAAGATATCTTCTAAACTGGCCAAGATCAGAAAATCAAATTAAAACGTCACATCGCAATAATATAGGGGGTATGGAGGTATCCCTAACTTTGATGGTAAATAAGAACAGAATAAAAAGTGTTAGAACAAAACTTTATTATGGCATCAGAAAGGTGCAACTGGAAGTTAATTTTATTTAGTTTTAAACAATATATCATTTAAGTGATGTCCATCATTGTCAATGCACTGATGTAGCCGGGTTTGGAAGTTCTCCATAACTCTGCGAAGCATCTGTTGCGGAATGTGCCGAACTTCAAGACATATTGGATGCTTCAAGACTTCTAGGGTCCTGGGTCGATGTTTAAGCACGTTATTTTTGAGGTAGCCCCATAAAAAGTAGTTGTAAGTATTTAAATTCGGCGAACGCGCAGATCAAATAATGTCACCGTACCGAGAGATGAGGCGACCGGGAGCCTATCCCTCAAAACAGCCATTGAATTTCTAGAAATATGGGCCATGGCACCATCCTACTGAAACCACACTTGTCCCAAATTAATCTGTTGAATTTGGGGTTCAAAAAATTGTTAGATCATGGTTACATACTGCTCGGAAGAAATAAGGCCTAATGATGCCTTCACTTCTGAGTGCACACCAAACTTGTAGCCTATTACCCCGTTCTTATAACGGGATATTAGTTACGTCAGCTAGCTCTGAGACTCTACAGGAGGTGTGCTAGATCTGCTCTTAAACAGCATGCAACAGTTTACAGATTAAGGGCGCTAGACGGTGGACTCCGTCAGATAGAAAAGAATTACATAGGGAAAATCGTGGCCGTTGTATCCTACTTGTTTAGGGGGATAATAAATATGCACATTGGAAAGAAAACAAACAGGCTGTAATCAATATTTAAGTAACAATAAATTTATTTAGAGAAACATTAATATTAAACATTTCATATGAAACGAGATCAAAAATGTAAATAAATACTTAGTCAGAGTTTCGTTTATTGATTTCCTTGTAATTTTACTATATTTGCTTTTGGACTTCAGGTGGAATTTGGTTCACACTTCGTTATTCGAAAAGTAATATGTTCCTTGAAACACTGAAAATAAGTTTAGTAAAATGTACAATTATCAAAAATTTCTGACTTATTTTTAAAGTTACCAATTATTTATACCAAAACAATAAAATAAATGTATTTGACTAATTTAGTCACAAGCAAAGAAATGTAACTTAGATTTGATAGTATAAACTAGTATTCCTTTTAAAAATTGAAATTTACTTTAAATATGAATTCTAACCTTATTATTTCAAAGAAGAAGGTCGAAAGTTCTCCCTAATTTTTGGTGGTTACAAATTAATTTAAACTATGCCATGCTTAAGAAGTAAAATAATTTACCCTTTATAATTATAGGCACGTGACCTTCACACGATGTAACAAGATAACAGCTGCTTTAAATGCAGATTATAATTGCTTCTTTCAAATAAGGCAATACTTCCTGATTTAAAACAACTAAAAGAACAAAGAAGAATTAACTAAGTTATAATTACCAAAAAAGGTGGAATTTCAAACGTTTGCAATCACATTGTGAAATTAACCAGTCTTTAAAAATCCTTTAAAATTTATATAATTATTTCGATTTTAATGAAAAAGATTATATATTATCCTGAGAAAATTGATTTTAACGCAATATTTTATTTTAAATTTAATTTACTAAACATTTTAACAAACTATCGATACAACATTTATTGCAAAAGTCTGGAAAAGACAAAACTTCGAAATTGTTGACAAATATCTACAAAAGATCGACATGCGTATTAGTCAAATACGCTGGTAAATTCACAACATCGTCACTTTTATTTTTGAAAATAAACATTGCCACGTTTCTGAAAAAATACCACAACAAAATATAAATGAATATATGATGAAATTTAAATGTTAAGTTAAATAAACTGCAAGAAATTAAATTATTAATGTATATGCAGATATACAAGTAACGACGTAACGTTATAAACTGTCACCTTGCCACCATAAATTACCCTAGGGTTTTCACCACTACAATAACGTATATTCTGCTTATTAACACTTCCAGAAGTGTGGAAGTGCGCCTCCTCACTAAACAGAACACGTGCATCTTGAGGCAAGGTTTCAATCAAAGTTTCACATGCCTGTACTCGAGTTTTCCAATCCCGCTGAGAGAGTTGTTAGGTAATGACCATCTTGTACGGATGAAAGTGCAGGCTTTTGTGGAGAATTCGACGCACAGTACGGTTAGAAAGCGCCAGGGCGAATGCATGCTTGCGAGCAGAATGCATAGAGGACTGCAAAATCGATATTCTTACACGGTCAACGTTTTCTAGAGTTGAGATGGTCCACTGAGTCCCAACGCTTTTTTTCACAACACTACTACATGCACGGAAGTTTTCCGTCCATAAAAAATGGATTTTCGTTCAGGAAAAACATTTCAAGGTCGAATTCGATAACGAGTACGCAGAGCACGCTGCACTGCAACGATAGGCTTGTTTTGGGTAAAGAAAAAAGCCCGTTGCTCGTTCAACCAAGGCCTATATACAACTAATAGCGGCACTTATGGAAACTTCCAAGGACACAGCGTCAATAGGGCCTACCACCACTCCAACACGTATTCTCCATTCACAACGCCATCTCGAAAGTAGGGATACTTCCCTGACGCATCCCATATTTAGGTATTAATATCCACAATTCTAAGTAAAATAGTATTAAACCATCAAATAAGTATAAATGTGTTTTACGCAAAACTGTAATGATCTCATTTTAAGTAGAACGCTAATAGAGCAAAACTTATACGATAGTAACATAACCGACGACACAAAAACGTCATTGTAACAAGTATACAAGCAAATCATTTTTGCATTGAAAAAACATTCATGATTAAAGTTTATTGCTAAGGTTATTAAATCACCCCTTAGGAGACTCAAATATTAAATTTAGCGCATGAGACTATGCACTACTCCTAAGGATACACTTTGTGCTAAGCGCACACAAGTCTTCATATTTGGTGTATGAGACTGTGCACCACCGTTAGTTATAATAGCAGCTACTCGCCACCTCTTACAAGTGTAGCACGGTAACATATTGTGTTTATTTTACCCAGCACATTTTTTGGGCTAAACTAGGATACGAACATCATAAGCATTAGTCGCCATCAAGATTAGGCTGCTGTTTCCATTTAAAGAATTGAACATGTTATTCTCGAATTGAAAATTCGACATATACTACGTATTTTAGAAGAAACCTATGGAAATCTTCTGTTGAAAACCTTGGTATTCAGTTTTTAATTAACTGCTCTTTCGGTATAACTCTCTGTAAAGGTATAAATTGTTCGATTTACATTAAGATCCGTGTTATCGTAATCCTTTTTCAAATTTTGCAGCTACGTAGAAGTTTCGATAGAATGAACCTACATGATGCTTAATCAACTCGCAATAACCTGCAGAATATTTTCAATTTAATTAGTAGATACCCCTCACATATCCTTAATTACATAAAGTTCTTTTTTTTTAATTTGTTCTAAGCAGTTTACAATTTTGGATGTCTTATAAGATCAAAGTTCTGCTGTTTAGTTTTACATACATAAGAAACTTGTACATCCCTATACCGTATGATACATATTCTGCAACTTTCTTTTTTATTTTGGACGTGGGTATATCTTTAATATTTCACTAGCACAAGTTGAAGAGGTTGAAATAAGTAGGTTCTTTGCAATTGACTATAATGAATATTATGCAAATCATAGTGTTGTTTGTAATTATATTCAGATATACTATTATTACATTTCGTTTTACACTTAAATTTGTACCAAAATATAAAATTAAATGCAAAACTTAATAAATATTCAATTATCAAAACTTAATAGATTGTACAAAACTTTGTAATGGTGCGACTAGTACTACTACTTACATTTTTATAAGGTGAAGAAACAACAGGAACTTGATTGCTCATTCCTTTAACATATTGTTTGTTTTCAAGGCGTTTCATTTTTTGCCTGCGTTTAAAAGGCCTTCATAGTTTATCGGTCTTTTTCAATAAGGCCTTTGTATTTCACCTAAATTCTCTTTGAGGTATCGTTAAACGCATTAAGTAGGTCCACCTTTAATTATATTGACAACTTAGGCTTTAATGGAGTTATAATAACATTTAAATTTCAGTTCCCAGCGGGCCATGGAATTTTTTCCGTAGAGCATGGCTTATATATACGCATGTCAACCAAAGCGAATGTATAACCTGCAAATTATCTATAACAATAACGTCAGGAAATTTGGTGGGAATGACTTTATCATTAAATTAAAGTAGGAAATTTATTTACAATAAATGTACAAAATGAATTACAATAGTGTTTTATTTTACAGTAATTGCAACAACAAATTACAAAACCAATTAGTAACAAAATACAAATTCAAACTATCAATTTGACAAATAATTATTACCGAGAATGGATTAAGCTAAGACATGATTTTGTTTTTAACCTACTGGTAACTGAAATTTAAATGATCGCATGATATACGTGGCACTTAGAACTCTTTAGATACAGAAAGCGGCACTTAAACCTAATGCTATTTTTGAATGAACGTTGATTGAACCTATATTACTGAAATTCCACCTAGAACTATAAAAGCACAATGACCAAGGCATAGAGAACTTGAAAAAACGAAACTGTCTAAAATTGCATTTCGAATGCACTTTACATATCGATAATTTCGGCACACAAAACCACATAAATTGGACTGTAACTGAATTAGAAAACGTATTCTATTTAAAAACAATAAATAAAGGTGTATCCCTGATCTATGTGGGTGGAGATTATCTTACACCTCCCTCACCTGAATGTCTAGAAGAAGTTAGAAAAAGAGAAATCCTTAAAACAAAATCACTCGAATAAGATAGTATTTTACTAACAGCTCGAAGAAGGCTTAAATTGTTACGATGCACATAATTGGAAACGAATCTAATTTATTGTAGTCAATAAGGCAAATATTATACAGGGACCGAACATTTCAAGTCGGACAACAATCTGCTGTTAATCGCATACAATTTGTATAAATTAAATTGAAAGGGTTCTAATTAGGTTGAAAAATTTACTGGTACTTGATGAAAATCAATATTAAGATTTCAAAACAGAATAAAATTTAAATTTATTAATATACTAAAAAGTGGAAAATATCTGGAAACACATTAATAAGCTTCGAAGTACGGTACAGCCCTTTTTCAGTTCCGCAGTGAACTAAAAGCTTTGATACCCAGCTTAACACAAAATAGATAGCATAGAGTATTTACAGTGTTCTTTCAGATCTTGAATGCATTTCATTACGTTAATATACTACTGGGACAAATTTTGTTATTTAAAAAACTTCATATATAAAACTTATGAAAAGGGAGAGCATTTTTATACCAAATTAATCGAATAATTTGCTATGTTTGTAATTAAATAGATAATAATCAACCTGACCTGTACTCTGAAATTGAAACAAACCCTTTCAGTATAATTCCTATTAATTGTGTTAACTACAGTTCTATCTTGCGTCTTGTATTATAATCGACAGTAAATGAAACTTTTGAGAAAATAGCAAAGACAAACTCATTCCCCTTCGTTCTCCACTTTCCCGTATAAGTAGCTATATTATCCAATTACAATTTCAACCTTTGCCCTCTAGTACATAATACGTCTCCAGAAATTGAAATAAATATCTATAATCGTTTGTAATTTATTGTATATTTAAGGGCAGACAATCTTTGTGGGCTTCGCAAGGGCATCTATCACCAAGTATTCTTAAGCCTTTTTGGATTATATATATATATATATATATATATATATATATATATATATACCTGCCATATTTCATCACCTTATGCTTATTAAGTTGCTAGATATTTTTATCTCGACAAACATCGGACATTGGAATTGATAATTACAAGTACATATGGTCCATTAATCTTACTTCTTACTTCCACCATATAAATGAAACTACTTTTCATAAATTTGCTTTTTACTATATTAATTGTTTAACAGGCAAATATCAACTCCAATGAATTTATATCTATTTTTATTTATTAATATGGCACAATAACTTTATTATAAAAATATATTAAGTTTCTGTAATAAAACATAATGAAATATTGAAAATTCAATAATTTTATATAACACTTTTACTGAATTCCTTTTTAAGAATCTTCAGTTTAAAAATGACCAAATCCTTACAGATTTCCACAGCGTATTAGAGATGAGTTTGTTGAATATCTCTAGGCCCGGATGGTAAAGAAAGGTTATGAAGAGATAGGAGCAAGTGAACGTAGAAATATTATATAAATTCAAGTGAGATATGAATATAAAGCATACTGCATTTCAACTAGCACAGCTTATGGGCAAAACGATAAGATCGTTTAACTAGAAAATATCTTAAAATATATGTCTGAAAATTAATTAAAATGGAAATATGACACCCCACATATGGTGAAATACATAAAATTAATTCAGGTAATATTAAATTTTAATAATTATATTACTATTAAGATCAAACTTAAATGTAATTAATTATTGTCTTAAATGAGTAATTACATCAACTTTCATTAAAACTAAAACAATGTAATTTTCTAGAAAGTGAAATTATGTGAACGTTTGAAAGCGTTCACTGGTAAGTCGATTAACAAGCAAGCCCAGAACTATCAATATTTTTAAATAATAATCACTTTATTTTGACACATCTTAGTTCGAAGTAAAGCAAAGTTTCGGTTACATGCTACATATGTTATTAATAGATATATTATAGATAAAAGTTATAAAATCGATAGAAGGTGATTAATTATACAGGTACTTGCAGTGTTATGCGTATTACGGAACTAATTATTTATTTACATTTAATATCATTATGTATTTGAAAACTCATAAATTACTAAATACATTAAGCTAATTAAATATTGATATGTCGTACTTATCTCGGATGGTATTAATCACCTCCATCAATAAGCCTGCAAACGAATAGTCAGACGTACAATATGATTAGCATAATCACTTTTTTATTTTTACCTAAATTTTTTCCCAATTTGCATTGTCTCTTACTCAGATATATTCACTTAATCAATTTTCCACGAGCAATCCTTTCAATGGAAATACTAAAAAATTTGGTGTGAAACAACACATAACTTTCTCTTACGCACACAGATATACCAATAGTGTCCACAAATGATTGGGTTATTGCCTAAGTTTATTTTGTAAACTATAATTGTAACGATCACCCATCCAAGTTACTAAACAGGCGAAAGGTTGCTTAACTCCGGAAATTTCCTCTGATAAATTGCTTCAACGCATTTTTTCAGAAAAACTGTTAAGTTCACGTAAAAGGGCATTAAATACATAAAAACACTAGCACATTTCAAAATAAAAGTTATAGCTGTTTTCGAGAAAATCGCAAAAAAACTTAAAAATTGCAATAATAAAGTAGCAGTTCCGGTCATTCCATTTTATCTAAATTCTTGAGGTATCATGAGCAGAAGATAAAAAACTTAAATATAAAATTTTGTTCATATATCAACTTTAGTTTTTGAGAGATGTTGGTCGCAATTAATACACTAAGTACTTCCGGTTACTCGACTTCAAAAATTTATTAGACATACAGCTTCATTCATATAAAACAGAATTAAGTAGCCAAGAAACTTACTAAGTTTTAAAAAAAACTGTTACAGCCGATTTCAAGAAAATCGCGAAAAACGAAAATTCGGAAAATATCTAAAAATTATAGAAATAAAGTGAAACTTCCGGTTATTCGATTATAACAAAATTCTTTATTTGGCATACCAATGTAGTTCGGCCACAAATATAAATTTTTATTCAGCTAGGTCTTTTAGTTTAATAGTCATTTTATTTTAAGTTAATGGTGTAGGTACTTCCAGTTACCCAATTTACGGAAAAGTTTCCGAGAAACGGCCTAAACTATATGAAAGGACATGAAATGGGTAAAAAACGAAATAAGTTTTAAAATAATTGTTGAAGCCGATTTTGAGAAAGTCGCGAAATACCGAAAATTCGGAAAATATCTAAAAATAACAAATAAAGTTGTACTTCCGATTATTCGATCCTAACAAAATTCTTGATTTAGCATACAAAGGTAGTTAGGATCGTCTATACAAATTTTCATTTATTTAGGATTATCAGTTTCATAGTTATTTTGGTCACAGTTACTGGTAAGGCTACTTCCGGTTAATCGTTTTATGGACATTTTTTTGAGAAATTATTTTAATTATATGAAACGGTATTAAATCTCTAAGAAAATCGCGAAAAACCAAAAATTGACAGGAGCAAAGTGGCACTTCCGGTTATGGGATCTTAGTGAAATTTTTGCAGTAGCGTGCAAGGATAGATTCAAACTCAAATATAAAATTTCGTTCATCTACGACTTTTGGTTTTCGAGATATTTTATTCAAACGCACAGACGCACCTCGCACCTCACACCACACAAATACACACACACACCCACACACACCCACACACACCCACACACACACATACACCCACACACATACACACACACACACATACACACACATAAACACACACACACACACACACAGACACACATACGCACACATACACACGCACACGCACGTGAACACACACACGCAAACACACACACACATACACACACACACATACACACACACACACACACACACACACACACACACAAAGACCAATTTTCAGACTCAGGGGACCCGAAAAGTGTATTTCCGCTAAAACTTTGACAACGAAAATTTTGGACGAAAACAATACTTTATTTATACTATATTTCATATAGGTAAGAGAAAGTAAGTAAGTAAGTTTATTTTCAATATTAGCTCAAAAACCGATTACATATATCAATATAACAATACATTTAAAAAATTAAGGTTTCCAAGTATAAATATAAAAATGTGGAGCATAGAAGGTAACAGTATAAATTATAAAATACAATAATAATAATTAAATTCAATATGTTTATAAATTTTGCTAATTATATAAAATCTATAAATAAGAATATCGTAATATTTGAAAACTAACTTACAGAGATAACAAAGAACATAGGTATACACGTCAGTGCTGTATTAAAACTGCTTAAAACCTATATTATCCCTATCATTTTAGTTAGCCTTGACAATATTTTTTTAATGTATTTCCAAATGACGACAATGAAATAGCTTCGCGTACAGCATCAGGTAATTGATTATATAATTTTAATCCTTCTATAGAAAGATTTTACCTTGAATGTAATACATTAATCGCATTTGATGGTCTAAATTCGTTATGACTTCGCGTATTGTAACTATAAATTGCATTGCTATATTTAAGGAAAGAAGTTAGATAATTTGGGGATAACCATTAATTACCTGATATAAAAAGAACACAACATTAAAGAATACGAATTTTTCAATGCTTAACCAACTCAGTTGCACCAACGTATTGTTTATTGGGGTGCGCTTACAATACCGTAGGATTGCTCGCATGGCACGATTTTGCAGTACTTGTACCCTTTTTATCTGCGTGTCGTTAAAATAAAAGAAAATGTAGAGCAATATTGAATATGAGGTTTTATTATTGAATTATATATAGTAAGTCTAGACCATACAGATAAGTTATCGCCAATCCTGTTTAAAAACCCAACCTTCT
>JAHWXV010011441.1:0-13918 GCA_024586415.1 Phrixothrix hirtus | reverse complement strand
CACGCGCGCGCGCGCGCGCGCGCGCATATAGACCAATTTCTAAAATCATTGTTACGTTTTAATTCACGTAAATTATGATAAAATATATGGCGATTGTCTTTGCTGACTAACTCATTAGCAAGGGGCCATAGAGTGACGTAAGTAATTTAGACAATCAGGTTAATTATAGACTTGGTTAAAATATAAGAATCGAGCGATTGTTAATATAAAAACTGGATTGACACAACACATGCAGTGTGATAATGTTTAAATTTTCACGGACACGGCGTTTTTATTATGCCACAAGACAAATAATTCAATAAATCTATATTTTTATAGATACCCTTCTATCCTATAATTTAAAACGTAGAGTCCAGATACTATGGACACTCTAAGATCTGTCATGATTGATTTCGATACAAATGCGGCAGTTATACTTGACTATGAAGCCGTTTAAACAAACATTAGTCTCATGGCTAAAGCCGCCCAATTAGGTACCGACGCTGAAAATGGTGATTTGGATCTTATAAGGGTGTACACCCAGAAAATTCGTGACTTGCAAAACGCCCAGTTCTTGCGAATGGCGAGGAATCGGGAGATTTGAAATTTGAAATTGCCAGTACGATGACGTTTACAAAAACAAATTTTGACGACACATAAAATTCGAATTATTTTGAGCCATTGTGCAATTGTGCGACGATTGACGATGCAATATCAAACCTTACTGAGTATTTCTGTTAAGGATTGTCAGCGCAATTGTTTCAACGATGGCCGTAATCGCTGTCAAAAGATCTATCCTCTCTCGCTTGGTAAATCGGGGAGCTGTGGTTGTCTGATGAGCTAAAATGAAAGCGAAACCGATCACAGTCTCTTCTCTGATACACCAATGTAATCATGGGTTGCTACAAGCATAATCGCGTTAATTTGAATTCTAAAAGGGCTGCTAGTCCTTACAAGTAATAACTCATACTATACATGGATTGCTTCAATCTGGATAACATCTGGGTAAACGACTAGGTGAATTATTCCTTGCTACAAATGACACAAGTTTGACTTTTATTTCATATTAGTCGCACAGTAATTGACAATTTGGGCAGCTCAAACGAACTTCACCTTTTACAAGCAACTCTGTAGAATTGAGACTTTTTTCCAACCACCTAGTGTTATTTCCCCCAATTTACAATCACACTAGGGTCTACATTTCTAACCACAACGTTATTTATGTGGTCTTTTTAACGCATCGCTACCGAATTGTTAAGACAGTCAAGCTTACCTCACACGCTAGTATAAATGTTTTAATTGTTTTCACGTGTTAACTCTGGCGCGAATATGTATATTTAACGTCTTATAAGGTTATAACGAAACAAGTATCAAGAATTAAATTGAAGAGTAAAAACTTATTTTTTAAAAATAATATAACCGTCCATCTGGACTTATTAAATGATTTACCTAAACCCTTGTTTTTACAATACAAATTTTAAAACTTACAAAGGCTATTTTAAAATAAAAATAATTGTGAGCTGAATGATTAAACGATCTTATTATAGAAGAATAAACCCAGCGGTCCAAACTTATTGAATTATACTTTCTTCTGTCGTATATTTAACCGTTATTTCATCTTAATATTACAATATGTAAGTACTTTATCCCTAATTTTTACAGTCGCTTTATTATTTTAATTTTTCAGTTTTAATTAAACCCTGAGGATGGTCTAGCATTAAATAAACCGAAACATATTTAGGTGATTATATTTATTAAAGATATTGGGAAAACCAGGTTTTGTGTTTTAAATTTAAATTAAATTATACTTACTAAATTAATCAATACAAAAAACAAGGCACATGAAAATCTGTCACTCTTATTATTTCCATTAACCATAGCTAACATACGACGTAGAACATATACTATGAGTCTACTGTCGACGTCGCAAGATTTGATTGTGCCAGCTAGTTCATTTGATGCCGGAGAGAGGTCGGGGTTAGCACAACGTAGGCCAGCTTCCAACGAAGTAAAAGGAAAGGAATGGGCGCCAGTCGTTCGCAGAATCTAAGAGACAACACACACCTGAACGACAAGGTGCGAAATAAATTATTTCGCGTAAAACCTCGTATCATACTACAGTTTAATATCAAGTAATTATTACCATTAAATTAGAGATCTAAACTAAGCGTAATGAAATTTATTTCCTAGAATCTCCTCTACTCACATTTATGGTTTACAAAAAGTAACGAGTTGAATATCTTAATTATAACCAAAAACAAAGAAAAAAAGGCCTTAATTATTTAAAAACTCTAAAATTGAACCACTGATCTATAGGATACAAAATACAAATTGTAAATTGGTGCAGGATTTTCTTTAAAAACTTTACAAATTCATTCTAAATTTTTCATGAAACAAAATTTAAATTATCAATCTTTAAGGTATTCTATCTAATTTCCAAAGCGATAATTAAATTATTCGTACATTAACAGAGTACTTGCAAAAGATTTTGTGACATGACACATGTCCAATAATATATAACAACTTACATAAGCAATTAAATAAATAATTGCTTTGACATCTCCATTTCCGCGACTCCGAAGCAGGATCAGCATCAAAACCAGAGACTGGGCGGCAACCAATACTGAAATAAATGAAGGTGCGGGCCCTATCGTTTTCCTGTTGGCTGCGCTAGCGAAGCGGGCACCATCACGATTATTAAGGACCAGGACCAGACGGACATCCTTAACCATACAAAAAAACAGGGTGATCTGTTACATTGCAACCTCGTAAGAAACCTTCAATCTACTGCCTGTAGGATCTTTGTTACAGCGGGAAGCAGTAGTAGCTAGGAGGTCTAGTACTGACACTATATAAAAAACTGAAATATTCGAAATTAGACACTACAATTAACACAAGACTATAAAATTAAGGATTTACGTCATCTTTTACGGCTAGTATTCCTAAAAGAAAGCACACAAAATTTCGAGTAGCAAACAATACGAAGCTGAACTAGAAAGCTTACTTGTCCACTGAATATAAAACGCCTTAAGCTCGTTGTCGTAGAATCAAATCCGTAACGGTAATTTAAGGTAGGCAACCAAACTAATGTAACACAATACGCACATCACAAAATATGAATTATTTAAATAACCACACTGTACAGGGTCCAAACGAAAAGTTGCCTTCCAATAGGAAGATTTTAAATTAAGCTAATTTTATTACGAATATTAATTTACAATGTAACATCATGATTTTCGGACTCGGGGTATCCATGTATTTCTACTAAAATTTCGACATAGAAAATTTTGGACGAAACCAATACTTTCTCTTTTACCTATATTTCATATAGGGTAAGAGAAGGTAAAAATTAATAAACGGAAACGAATTTTTATTTTATTTGCATGTTTAATATTTTATCGTAGCCTTCATTTCTCATAATGACCTTATTCAATCTATTTGGCATAAAAATGAGAAAGGTGCTGCGCTAAATTTTGATCTTCTGTTATGCACCTTTGCCATAACTCTTCTGCCGAACTAACTGTAACATTTAATGTTGCTATTTTCCTTACCATAGAACTTTATGTTTTCAACGGATTAAAGTCAATTCTTCTGGCTGGGCGTGGCAACATTTCAACGTTGTGCCACGTAGGATCTTACAACAACTCATCGGTTGTTCGTGTGCCAATAGAAAACGAAACTTACCGCGGCTTAGATCAGTAGAAGTTAATCGGAAAGGGAAGTAGACGGCTTTGTTACGCTGGTTTTGACTCTCGTCCACAATTCGCAGATGGTACCTGTAGGAAGGGAAAGAAATCATATACCTGTAAAGGGCGACAGTCGTATGTACCTCCCAATCTTGTACGTACACCTCACACGACAAAACGTACGACCGCTTCTGAGTCCTGGTGCTACCCTAACCTAAAGAAAAGCTAGGTTCTTGGAACACGAAATGAATTACAACAAGACATTCGTTTGATACTGTAAGCGAGTTCGGCAATAAATACAAACAAAAAAAGAATAACAAAGTTAACTAAAGCTACTTTTGAATGGTTATCCCTTTCGGAACACCAAAATGATAAACTAGGTTTTTAATTTTGCCTTAACGGGATCTGGGCCACCGGATATTTCTAAGTTCTCAACACTTAACAAGGATAATAATGCTTAAAAGCTACACTCAAATCTTTGTCCCTTTCGGAACACCAAAATGACAAACTAGGTTATTGACTTTTGCCATGGGATCTAGGCCACCCGATATTACTAAGTGATAAGAAATGTATGTTATAATTAACATTCCCAAAAGTAAAATATACTATAATAGTCGAAAACAAAATACAAACTACTTCTCTCCGTTAACGCATATCAAAGCAAAAATTAATTTTACAAAACAGAATAGTAGTCAAAATTACAGTGAACAAAACCAATAGCGTTGGGCAGACCATATCTAACATCAAATACGTTAGAGGAAAAGAAACAGTTGTTATTTATTATCGATATTCTAACATTATAACTTGACAGGTGCTATAAGATGCAAATTTCAAAAATCATATATTGTAACTAACCATAAAGAATTAAAATATTAAAAAGCAATTTAAAATAAATAGCTTAAATAAATTCTGTACCTTTTACTTTTACTAAAATGCCCAAATATTTGTTGCAAATACAATAACTGAACTAATTGTCGTTGAAATTTTCGTTTGCAAATGAAATTTTAACGTCACGCCTCGTATATATAACTTATTAAAAATCTAAACAATTTTACGATAAATTCTATTTTCATAATTTGTGTAAATAAACCCAAATACAACTGTGCGAAAGTAAAACTTGAGCAACACAATTTCTTTAATCAGTTACTTTAAATTTTAACTTAATTTTAATCGGAGAGAATATGAGCATACAATGTAGTGGCAAAAACTACTTGAACGATTTTATTCAAAGTGAAATTATAAAATTATGTTAGCTTCTTATGCTGTCCAATATACTATGTTTGAACTAATGAATTTTCATTCCCAAAAGTTGTTAATTTAGCATTACATTATTTTTAAAGTGTAAAGGACATCAATTGGTAACATGCTTTTTAGTCATCGTAAAAAGTTGAAGTTCAAACTTTTGTCAGCATATGCGGATTGAAACGTATCACGGCTTAGAAAACAGACTAACCTGGGCTCCGTATGAAAGAGCGACGATGATATTAGCTTGGGTGACTTGCCAGATGCAGCTCTTTTCTGTTGAAGGTTAACAATTTATTGCACTTTGACGGAACTACTCAAATTCATATCATCAAGGCTAATTTGCTTTGTTAATTAGGTTTTCCAATAATAAAGCGGCAGATTATGACAAACAGGGCTTAATTATAACTTATATGAAATCAGAATAACCATGCTTATGAAGTCCAACGGGTACTTGTTGCTATAGTTAATGATGGAAATTAATTGAGAAAACTGAATCAAACTTGCCCGTGATAGCGTAACACGGCACGATACAACTAAAAGAAAATAAACTAATAAATAATGTAACACACCATGACTAGAAATTTAGTTTACATTCATATTTTTATTTTACAACCAAATTTATGGATTTCACAACGAAATACCGTACAATTCAAAGGCGTAAATTAATTAATTTAAGTTGACATATTGAAATTCATTAAAATACCACTAATTAAAAAAATAACGTTACAGTAGCAAAGAACTATTTAGTAATATCAGCCTTACGAATGGATCAGCTGTCCTGTTGAAATATAAAATCTTCTTCAGGATATAGCTTTAAGAATCCTTCAATATATTTATGAAATGAGTCTTTCATCAATACACTAGAAAATTCCAAGACCACGCCCATACATTAACCTAAAACCTGCCATTTCATTATACTTGCAGTTGGTCTGTAAGCTCTGGTATGTTCATCATTTGTATTCTTCAAAACTTTTTCGTCAGAAAATATAATTTTCCCAGAGCTGTCTGGATCTGTAGCTGAAATTAGTGTATGCATTAAAAGCATCTCTATCTCTCGCGTTTTAAAAACTTGTGAAAGTTAATACTCATAAAATGTGGAAATGGCCTCTCGACATTCATTCTTATTATCCTCCTCTTATTAACCTGCTTAACTTTAGAGATTTTTCTCAATAACTCCCTTCAACGAATTTTCTCAGAGAAACCAATTAGTTCCTGTAATATAGCATTATAGGCGCAAGAAACATGGTGAGTTTAAAAAAATCGTTGAACCATCTTCGAGAAAATTGCAATAAACCTAAAAATTACAAGAGTAAAGTGGCACTTCTGGTCATTAGATTTTAACGAAATTCTTACTAGGAGATGTGAAGGCGGTAATACACCTAAAAAGTTCACTTTTCCACGCCATTTTGTTTTCGAGATATATTTACCACATACATACACACACATACACCGGCGCGCGCGCGCGCAAGCACGCATGCACGAACGCACGCACGCAGGAATGCACACACGCACGCACGCACTCACGCACGCACGCACGCAAGCAAGCACGCACGCAAGCACGCACGCAGACACGTACGCAGACACGCATGCACGCACGCTCGCACACACGCAAGCACACACGCAAACGCACACACAGCCGTTTTCGAAGAAATTGCAATACACCTAAAAATCACAAGAATAAAGTGGCACTTCTGGTCATTAGATTTTAACGAAATTCTTAATAGGAGGTGTGAAGGCGGTAATACACTTAAAATTTCACTTTTCTGCGACATTTGGTTTTCGACATATGTTGACCAGATACGTACACAAACAGGCGCGCGCGCACGCCACACACACACACGCACGCACGTACGCACGTATTCAAGTCCGCACGCACGCACTCAAACACGCACGCACTCAAGCACGCACGCACGCACGTAAGCACGTACGCACGTAAGCACGCACTCACGAGCACACGCACGAACACACGTACGCACGCTCGCACACACGCAAGCACGAACGCGCGCACGTACGCACCCACGCAAGCTCGAACGCACGCACACAAACACACACATACAGACCAATTTCTAAATACATGTTTTTTGGATTCAGAGAACTTGAAAACGTGTATTTCCGCTATTTCCGCATCGAATATTTTGACCAAAAATATTACTTTTTCTCTATACTATATATATTTCATATAGGTTTGGGAAAGTAATAAAGTACGAATTTCAATTTATATACCCAATAATTTAACCAAGTGTATTTGAGGTTCACCAAAATAATAATTAATTTGAATTAGTAAACGAAAAGAGTATAAATCTAATTTTAACCGTGACAACCTTTTTTTATACTTTTCACCCCTTTGTTACCGCCGCTGCTCTGTGTGTAAGTACGTCTTCTAGTTTATAGAATGTATTACTGAAGCTAGTACTAGCTATACGTTGAAATGCTGATTGCGTTCATAAAAATTTAGTAGCATGAGTTACCGTTCGTTTTAGTTCTTCATTTTGTTTCCTCGATTTCTCTAAAAGAGTTTTTATATCTTCCAATCTCTTTAAGTTATCTTTTGCTAATTGATCTTGTTCTCTTGTCGCCTCAGCTGCTAGACGCGATAATCTAGGTGTGGAATGAAATTTAGGCGGAGGTAAATTAATAATATCACTGGGATTTGACGTTATTGATGATGTGGCAAGAGACCTTTGAAAACTATTTAAACTCGGGTTTGATGAACTTATCCTTGATTCTTGTCAGAATAGTTACCGGCATCTTTGTCATGTACATTTGCGTCTGTATATTCATCATTTTCGTTCTCGCTACCTGCTTTACTAGCGCCAACGTCTCGTTTATTTGTCACTGTAGACTTCTGTTCAAGTTTAGATACAATTGTATTAAGCGGTTTTATAATAGGACTATATTTTCGTTCCGCTAACTTTTCGATCAGGAATTTATCGTTTTGTAAAGGCTTATAGTTACGTTTAAATGAGCTTGAATTAGTTGCCGTTTTAGAGCACTTTCTTTTTGCAACACATCCATTGTTAATGCTAGTATTCTCTTCACGCCCTCCGTCTCTACAAGTATTAATTTAATTTCTTATTGACTTAAAGTTACATATATACGAATCAAATCCTTTCATATATTTACCCTCATTTAAATGAAAATCTTTGTGTATTGGTAGAAAATCGTACTTATTCGCGTTCCAGCAGTTAAAGCACATTTATTGAAAGTTTAAAATGACATATCCCCATATCCACGTGATCTACATAAATATGTTTTAAATTAAGATCGTCTTGCTTACATAGAGCCAGCATGTTCACGTTATGGCGAATTATGTATTTAGGAACCAATGCATAAGTTTGAGTTAGATAAAAAAATCTACTCCTTTAGGGCGTCCAATAGTATAGTATAGTACGCTTTAATAATAAGCTGTTTGTCGCAAACTAGGTCATCAAATATTAATATAGAATTTGGTTTTCGTTTCCATCGTGGTATTATGTTTGCATTTTCGCTAAACATTAGTAGTTTAACCCTCTAATTGGTTTGAGAACACGTAAACATTTTATAATTTTAGTCTGTTCTCGTTAATTAGTAAGCTCGTTTTTCCTGTATTTCTCGGTCCTATTATTAAACTTCTGATTATATGACTTGGTAATTCGCAATGTCCCTTGAACCTTTTGCTATTAAAATCCTCGTCCTCCATATCTAAATTGAAAATCGTCAAAGACTGTTTTTGCTTGATAATTTTCATTTCGAAGCTGCAGCAAGTAAAATAAGTGCTGGAAATGCAGATACAAACAGGGGAGAGGGAGGTATGGTTTGCACTCAGTAACAGAAACAGTTATAATACTTTTAAAATTTTATAGTTTGAACTTAAATAAGAATACAGCGTATGAAAGATATGATATGATATTTTTTTTTAACTCCTACACATGCTCACAACTAGTAACTATTTTTATGAACAGAAATACGATTTGAAAGAAGACAAAGAAAAAAGAATTAAAAATATGTTTATAGAGCTCTAATTTCGTTTACTTCTTTCGTCAGGCGACTGTACTGCACAATGAAATCGTGAATTATTAAACAATACGCCATGAATGCTTCTTCTAATTGCTGATTAAATTCCATTTCTAACTGGACGTCAATCGCCGAATTCTTCAGTGTGTTTCGAGCAGTCAATTTAAATTGTTTATAATCGAATGCGGGATTGACGGCTTCCTTGATTTTGAATTTTAATTATTATTTTGTCTGATAGTCCATAGGTTCTAGATCTGTACCGTAAATAAATGTGAGTTTCATATTTAATAATCGATTCGTCAAAACAGACGCCTTCAAAAATGTTAAGATTTACACTCGTAGTACACGAATTGAAATTAAAAACTGTTTTCAGCCAAAGCTAATGTTTTCTAAATTGACATCGGCGTTGTCTTTTATTCCTTATATCCTTTAAAGATTCCATTGATGATGTTACCCCATTGACTGGTAGCAAACAATTGAATAAAGCACTTGAATTAAGCGCATTATTACTAAATTTAAGCCAATATTTATATAATTTTCATGTACGCTAATGTTCTTTCAGTTCAAGCCGTACAGAGAACTTTTTACTACCAAAATCGATAAATTCTCCTCTCTGATCGGTTTAGTTCAGCGTAATGTTACTTATGCGATTTGTATTTACTTCCAGATATGATGGGTTACGTGGTGTTTTGTTTAATCTAAAACCTGACGGGACAGATATGTCAACTTCGTACAGTGTTCGGACACTCACCGTTTCTATATGCTCCCTTTATTATATTGCACACTGCCACGTAAGCTAGCTTTGTCCTAGAATAAAAAGCAAAAGAGAGAAAAATAGGAAAGGAAAGGAGGGATAACTCGCGTGGTAAAAGAGAGGGTTGCTCGGCTCAAACAGCTTTATCGGAGAGAGGGTGTTGAGTCGTTGAATTAACTTAGGATAAAGAAACTATTTATCTTAATAAGATCATAGAGATAAGAAAGCAATGCTTTTGTGCACCACGCCTTTAAGCATACAAATAACTTGCAGAGCAAAACCTGTAAAGGAGTAAGGACATTTACGGTGCATCCTGTAAATGCTAAAGGCGAAACATATCTAGGTGTCACGCCGTAGATATAATAAATTCAAAAGTACGTGTCTAAGAATTCACAAATGGCATAATACTAATAATAGTGCCAAATAACTTTTTCACCACACCAGGTAACATATTTAAATAAAATAATCTACCTGAAAAGAAATTTAGGTAACAAGAAATGAAAATTCTGTGTACTGTTGGAACATCAAAATAACAATTTATTGGCTGTTAACAGCCAAAGTTAAGAGTTACACAAATATAAAAATATTTTTAAATCAACAAAAGTATGGTATTTAAAAGTTCATAAATGAATACAGTTTGAGTTTCCTAGTTGGAAGTAAAACATTAAAGGTTGATCCATGTGGCGGCCGATAAGGACCCTTTTTATATCTTAGTTCAGTTGTCTAGTACAATGTTACAATAAAACTGAAAATATAGGTACTGAATTAAAGCAGTATAAATTTACGTTTTACAAATATTTTATATAATTAAATATAAACAAATAAATGACTTTAAAGAAAATAACGGGACGAACCTGTGGAGAGATTTGACCAACATTTTAAAAATCAGCAAATGTTTTAATTAAGCAAAGTATGAAAGTAATTAGATAGACCGTTATTCTTCAATTTAGTTGCAACAAACAAGAGGATCGTAAATTCATTAACTAGGTTTCTTTTAAAACGGAAGCTAAGTCCCTAACTGTAAACAATTATCCAAAGATTGTTTTTACAAATTTACACATGAAAATTTAAAAATCACAATTTAAGCAAAACGCGTGTTACAAAACTAATTAAATGTTTAACTATCCAACTAAAGTAATTGATAGAAATTATAATAATCTGAAAGTAAAACAGTATACGTAATCAATGTTCAACAGTATAAAAAAGAATCACACATTAAATTTATTGATGGTAGGTGGTAAGAAGCGAGGCTACCGAGAGACCAGCGTCCAGGAGCGAACGGTAACCATACGGGATATTAAGCCCAAAGTAAGAAAAACTGGGAGTTCACGTAGGTTGTAGCATAAGGAAGACTCCTTGGAACTCGAAGGGTTCATAAAACAGTTTATACAGCATCCCTCGAACCTTATACAAAGTATAGAACGTCCGAGTCCATCAATTGATTGGTCATCGATAAATTATTCAGACACGAAGACGGCAGTCAGAGTGCATAGTAGACAGACGAAGTAACCAAGTAGATAAAAAAACTATAAATCCTTGAAGATAAACAAACTAAATGGAGTAATATAAAAAGTTAATCAATAATTAATTACTGAATAACCATTAGAAGAAAGGAATCAAAAAATTTAGTTAACTTAAGCTAGAAATACTAGAACGACCGAATTGTAAAATTACACACCGTTTAAGCATAAACTTATATAAATTAATAAAAGCGCTCGATCATGGACGTAGCAGATGGAAGGTCTAAAAAGTTTTATATTAAATTATAAATTGTCACAATACGAAAAAGGACCGTGACAACATTTTACATGTATGTTGGTATGCTCTAAGATTTGCACATTCAAATCGGAAAAATGTTTCAAGTTCGGTTTCAGTAGTCTCGAACTGAACTCTAGCATGCGTGCTATACTTTCTGACTGTTCAAAATCGATGGTGTACTTGCTTTTTATTATGCATTACAGCGTATTGTTATTGGCTCTTAATTGAAAGATTTTTTGAGCATTAGGCTGCTTACTATTAAGTTTATTCAAATACTTCTTGGCAAATTCTTTTTGTAAGTAGTTAATTTCGTTAATTTCATAGGATCCGTGTGATATGGTGATTTTATTAAGCTTTTTCTTCGGTTTACCGCCTGCCGCTCCCGCTATCTCTTCTACGTAATATAACTTGTCATTGCCCTTAGTACTATTTCATATTGAATTACAGCCGTAAAAACCAATTAGAGCTAAGACATATTAATTATTCGGTGATAACTCAATTGGCAGATAAAAATCATAGCTTGCAGTGTTACCCACGCTTTCTGAACTGAACGTAATCGAAATATTGGCCAAGACACTTCTAGCAATTGTCCTCTTTATCTGTTCGTAACACCCCGAATATTTTCATTATAAGTGTCAAGTAAAAATTTGAGACATAGATCTCTACAATTAAAAGTGTTAAAGTCTTGCTCTCTCTGATGGTTATAATGCGGGTATATCTTACATCCTCAAAATTAGGTCTGAATTTCTTTAGACGGTCTTAAATCGTTAACACTATCATAATAGTATACTTTATTTCCATGTTTACAGCACGCCATGCAATGACTACCTGCCCCTAATTGTCGATTTAAATTAACAATTCCACTCTCTTTGAATATAGGTTTCGTTGTAAGTAAATTACCACGTATAAAGGCGTCTCTAAAGTTTCAAATATATTTCTTTAAAAATTTTCTCAAGTACGCGTCGGTTAATGTTCTCCGGGGTAACTTTACTAGTTTTTTAAAACCAAATTATAAGGTTTCAAGTACAACGCACTTCCCGTCTTAGACGGTTTTAAATAAAGAGCGGCCCTTTCTCTCATATCGCAATCGCGTCCCTCATTCTATTATGTTTACTGGATTGCTGTTCAGGCTCTTTTAGGTCCTTTGAATCTTTTAGAACTTTATAAATTCCCGCCGCACCACCACTTAGCGCTTCAAGTGTAGAAAGTCCAGCAAATAAAGGTATTAGCGGAATTAATCCGCCGGTTTTAGGTAACGGTATGACCGAAGGTACTTGCACATCTTGTCTTCCACCTGAACTCTTTAATTACGGCTCGACCAATATTTAGAGCAGATTTTATTAAACTAGAAGTAACCTTGCTAACATTTCTATTTTTCCTTCCACGGAACATCTGCCTAAAATTCTTCAGAATTTTAGATCTATATTTAACTATTTTTCTGCATCTGTTTCTTCTTGTATTTTTCGTTCTCCTGCACAGCTTCTTTCGCTTTCTTAACTTTAAAAACCCATGACAGTTTTTCGCTTACATTTAATAATTTCGACAATAGATACTGCAGCCGCTCGTTCTCCAATAGAAGGGTCTTTTGGTTTAACACGCTGCTAAAACTTTCCTTGTAATATTTTATCGGCTTGATGGCGATTACTTAAATTATAGCTATCCCTATATACTATGTTATGTAAACTACAGGCGTAATCTAACTCATTAATTCCATTATCTTGACGTTTCAGGCGTTTCTCTAATTTAGTGCCCAGACCTCAAAAATTATATCCCGGAAGATGTAATTTAATCGCCAGCTTATTAATAAGACCGTTTATAAGACCACAGCCTCTATTCCCCGAGCTAACCAGTAGTAATTCCTTCTTTCTCGTTGAGAAAAAACATTATGTTAATATTTCATACTAATGAATGTATTTCTCTTTAATATTGCTTTCTCTCTAAAAATTATCATTATTCCATATTTACAAATAAGAAGAAGAAACTGGACAAAGAAATAAAAGAATCGTAAAGTCGTTTATTTCTCTGTGCACATATACATTTGAGTTACATTTACTTAAATAGAGATTTTTATCTTTATAAAACTAAAACTGTGCCCGAGTATGTCGGTGCATTACGCATTCTTCCTAGTAGTCGCGGCACGGACAACTACGTGCTGACTTGCAGAGTAACCCGTTCATGATAGGGAGTCTGTATTGAATAGCGTTAAGCATGCCTGGGGTAATGCTGAGATTGTGGCTGCGCTTGTAGCACCTAGGCTAAATACGTCAACACTGACTGGTATGGACAATCAAAGTCATTGTGGGCGGCTGAGATTGAAAAAGATTGGCCCACCTTGGAATATACGCGAGAAAATGGAGTGGAAAGTGGGAACGTGGAAAGTAAGAGGGATGTATGGAAAGCAACATGAGATTTTGAGTGAAATGAGAGAGAGAAGGTTAGATGTGCTGTGTGTGAGTGAAACTAAGTAGAAAGGGAAAGAAGTGATAGAGATGGACGAGGGAAG
>JAHWXV010011403.1:0-13054 GCA_024586415.1 Phrixothrix hirtus | reverse complement strand
ATATATATATATATATATATATATATATATATATATATATATATATAAATTATATTAAAAATTAGTAATTGCTAAAAATAATAAACTTTGAATAAATAATCAGACTGGTTATCGATGCGAAACTTGCAAACCAAGCTGGATCATCATTTACCTTGTATAAAAATGTCTATTAAAAATATCTAATGCCTTGAAATTGACATTATATGCATATTGGAGGTTTTCTGCTGTCAGACTGCAAAAATTTTTTAATATGTATAGAAAATACTTGTCTTAAAAATTTACGATAACATAGTTATCTCAAATAGAGAAATTTAGAAAATTACTTCATATATATATATATTTCCTTACAATACTAATATTAATAATAGCAGTACTAATATATGTATACATTATTTTTATTTTAAAGTTTCTGCAAACTATCAATTTTTACATCATTTTGCATTCTAATAATAATCTATCCCTACAGCATCACGAATATTATCATTGAAAATTTAAAAATTGTAAAAAAGCAATGTTCAGAAGCGCAGGATCTCCATACTGGATAAATTTACCAGTGGATTGCAGAAAATGGTGATCCAAAGCACTTAAAATATTTATAAGAGCCAATGATTCCGATAATGATGACGATTCCGAATTGTAATCAGCTGCAACTTCGTACCAGTTACATGATTTAAATGTATTTATTAAATATCTTTGAATGTACGAGATCAATTGCACTCGCTGAAGCACTTTAAGTTCATATTCTATTAACGGTTTCAGTGCAAACAATTCGAAGCATTCTACAGCGGTTAATTTCACCTGCGTCTGTATAACACCAGAATTATCATAATCGATCACTTTCACGATTTTTATACCGTTCTCTTCCGCATACAAAAATACATTATCCTCCAAGTTAATCGTGTATCCCTCAATCGAAACATTTTCACAGTTCAGATTTCCATTTGTTGCGAATGTTCTCGTCCATGTAAGTTTCATTCATACGAAGTAACCGACACTCCTTTTTCTACATTACAACAATCGATTCGTCGACACAGTCAACACAACCAAAACGCACTACCGATTCTAAGTCATAAACACGCAAAGTCCAACTTCAACATATTTTCGGTGCACAGTAGGTTTACTTCCATCGCACATCCTCATTAATTCGTATCGGTTTAACTTAATTAACCGTTTTGATGCGGGTTGGTGTGTATTTACATTACTCTGCGGTCAATTATATCAAACAGATACATCGCGTCATGGGAGGGTTGAAGAAGCGGATGTGGATGGTGGTTTTCAGAAACAATTCTTTTTTTAGCTTCTAAACATTCGAACATGTTTCGTTACCTCTAGTCTTCCACCTGCACTATCAGTGAATAATCAATCGGATTTGCGTATATTAGTTCTCCCAATTTGTCGATATTTAGTTCCGTATTCACCATTTCCATCAAGTTTTCATCCTTAGCTTCTTGAATTTTTGCATAGTCGTAGCATCCACAGCATTCCACGTCTTCGTCTACGAGCGACCCCAAAGAATTTAGCTTTCGTTATTTTTTTGAAGTTGCCATCCCACAAAACTTTTAAAATTTATTTTGTTTTACTATTTTTAAATTTTTATTGTTGCACGAGCGTTATAGACAACTTCATATGCAGTCTAACACTTTCTGAAGCAACACCCCTACCGTTTACTTTGCATCCTACTTTTTTCTTCCACCAACACAATCATTTAATGCCTGCGTATATAAAAAGAGTCATATGTTTATTTCTCACGGTTGTCCTAGCAATTCTAAAAGCAACTCCCAAGCGATCCATTTAATCTCTTTGATTTATTTGCCTCCATCCAAATTATTATACATATTTTTATTTAGATATTCACTATCACATATTGTTAAGTACTTACGACCCGTCTTCCTTCACGGAGGGCTCAACATCCATATTTTTTTGTTTATTTAGTCTCCCATTCGTTATTTACGACAATTGCATATACCCAATTTTACATTTCAATTTTATTTAAAATATCTAAATTATTATTATGCATATATTCACTTTATAATTCTTTTACTCGCAAAATCAATTTTTAAATTTATATATCAATCTAATTTAAATTCAAAGGGTATACACTATTTAAATAGACGTTTAGAAATATATAAATGAATTAATTAAAAGGAATGGCATTGTAAGCGCTCAGTATATTACAATCATTCTAAGACACTATATTTTATCAGCAATTATGATTACGAAAGGACTATAAAAGCCACAAGTAAACACTTAAACAGCAGTCTACTCGGCACTCTTACCTAAACTATATCCTGCCGATCATATGTCCCATTAATCTATTTCCTCGTGAACGCATATACGAATGTAATAACTAAGGAAGATTTCCGTTTTATTTTACGCTCATTAAATTCATAGCTCCCTGCTAACACTACAAGGACAACCTCCGATAGTTATAATAGAGAATACGACTACCGTGAGTATATCATAGAGTTATGATACTCCAGGACGATTTGCGTTGTATTGTTTATTTCTTTAGAGGCCACTGAGAGGATTATTTATACGCTTTCGCTGTTGTGTACATAGTCTTTAAATAGTACGAAACAGTATAACATCTAGGACGATTTCCATTTATTATAATATTTCGTAACCTAAAAAAGACATAATAAATAAAGAATTTCTTGCCAATTATCCCCTCGCATAAATACTGCTTCATAAATCTACTTTAGTACCCATAGATTATGCATGCGAAAACACATAACTATATACTTACAAAATCATCACAGAATTAACACGAGCATGGAATGCACAGTAAATTTTGTAGTATAGAATTCTATATAAAATAGCATGTAGGAATTGTTGTTTTATGGAATATCTGATACTAATCGTAATACCGAATACATTATTTCAAATAAAAATACATAGGTCAAAATACAATTCATATCATTGAGTCGTAAAGATACACAATTAGACTAGTGAAAAATCTTATAACATTACCCTTGTAAATTAAGGCAGAGGATAATAAATTAAATATTGAACGCCTTGAGAGGTTACATTCATTATGAGTTAAAACTGCCGAGCCAGTCAACTCGTCTGACAAAGTCAACTGGTCACCAAATACTTTAGCGTGACATAACTTTACAACGATCATATCTGTTCATTGAATGTTATAACCTAACAATACGTTACCGCCGCTGTGGAAAGCAGTCTGTAGTTATTCGTCTGCCTGTTTGGACGTTTATATTTCTAAGTAGCAGCGGAAATAGTCACCATTTCAACAGAAGTCTTAGTTGTAATAAGGTTAGTTCTTAAAATACATTCGTGTGCTTCACATAGGAGGGCCTCAAATCAATTTCTACTGGAAGATTCCCGATTGATATAAAATCTACAATAAAGATAATTACGTTTAGTTATAAAAATTAATAATTAAAACATATAGTGGTTTTTGCAAATTCAAAGCTTTAAATACATTATCAATTTATTTGCGCTTATAAATAACACACGTGTAAACTAAAACATAGAGACACTATTTCTTGATTTAACATATCGCAGTTTATTATACAGTGTGGAATAACAATTGTATATTTTAATTATCCCTACTTGTGATGCTGATAGAAACTCTTGGGTCTTCCACATTCTTCCTTTTCGTGGGATTCTTTTCATTATCAGCATAATACCAAGAATGCGGTGACGCCTACTTTAATTTCTTGTATAAATATTTTATTATGAGTTATTAGTAGTTTTGATAATTTATTATGAGCACAACTCAATAAAACAAAGACAGTCCAGCAAATTCGCTTATAATTGATTAGAACCCACCCATCTTATGCTTCCGCAGCAAATTGAGTTCCGAGAATTTTATTACATGTACACGTATACAGTGTCCAAAATAATAACGTTACAAAATATCCACAGACATTAGATATAAATAGATCAGCGGTAAGCAAAATTGAAAATAATTTAAAAAATTTGGTACAGTAAAAGATTTACCAAAAGAGGGTAATTCAGTAGTTCAAAATGACACCAATTTAAATCTATTTCTAACTATGGAAGATAATCCGTAGAGCAATGTTCGTCGAATTGGTCAAGATCATGTTATACCATTTAGAACTGTACAAGAAGGTACTCAAACGTGACAAGTGGCATCCTCCTAGAATACATTTTGTACAGGGACTAAGTAATGATGACCCCGATCGAAGCATAGAATTTTGCCAACAAATGATGACAATGTGTAATGATTATCATTCCTTGGTAAACAATATAATTTTTTCGGAGCAACGTACCTTCACCTTTGTGACGTTACGGTTTTCTTATTTGTATTTTGCTTTTCAAAGTAGTCATCGTTGGCGTAAGTTCTTTCTTTATATGACTCGGATGAAAGCGGACTTTGTCGTTCGTACCTAGCTAGAATAGTTTATAAATAATAAGGCTATAAACCTTCATAAGTCATACACTGTTCTAATAGAAATATATACAAGGTAATAATGAAGGATTCAAAATAATTATGCAAGTATTTTCTAGGTACCTAATACTAAAAGAAATGTGTAAAAAGTGATCTAAATGAAATAATATGATCGTTTAACTGTTATTTATGTCTGCAACGATGACAATTAAGTATTGAGCTTTACTTCGCAAAGTTCAAGTAATAAATGCACTTAATTATTGCAGTCAGTTTGTTTCGGCTAGTGTTAATCTTAACAACGGACGGGTGATACTATTGGTTTAATACCAATGGAATTAATTAATTAGCACTTCTGGCGAGGAGGCTGGGTATCTAAGGTTATTAATTTCTGGAGGTCTTAGACAAATGCAGCTTTCTCCCACCATTAATCCGTCATAAAACCAAGTTCAGAGTATGATGGAACTGATGACGCATCAAGATATTACACCTTTAATTTTGGAACGGACTGTTGATATACACCATTGCGACATGATGAATTTTGAAACAAAATGTTGAAATTCTGATGTCAACCTTGGCGCAACTGTTGAATTCCGAAACGCGCCCTATGTTTCTTACATTAGTATCCAAATGATTTACAATCGACCTAAAGGTTTCATGTACTTCTGTCGCATATCTCTTTGCGGTCTGAATGCTTTGTAACGCTAGCTTTTTTGGCAATAGCAACTAAATCTCGCGTTTACGAATTCTTTATGCGGGTCTATCAGAATTCTCCCGCTGAGTCTCATGATCAACTGCAGCAACAAAGCTAAGACGGGTAACGCACAACATATGACGGTAGTTCTCAGGATATTCCAGTTACCTTATGGCACAAGCAACTGTTAACTGGAGAATCATGAACATCTTTCAGCGAAGGCGCCCATTGCCCTAGCAACAAGGCATGGCCGATCAAGGCGGTAATATCGACAAACTTCCAAGTGTAAACTACGTTTGTAGGCTCGCCTCTGTATTTTATATCAAAGGTTAATTTACTAGGCGAGCCAGATTATGAGTGCGCAATTCGATGTCTCCGATTCCGCAGTCGAAATTGTAGTCCCTTAAGCGTTTTTGAAGCGCTGTTTAATTGCTAACTTGTTTCTCTATTTTCGGTTAAATTTATTGTTCTTGTATTTTGCGTTCCTTTGTTATTTGGTCCGGTAAACCTTGATTATGCAGTATAGTTTTGCTGAATATGCAGATATGCCTCTGATCCTTAGGTAAGCTCGTGGTAATGCATTCGCAGCTGCAGCTTGACATGTAGAACGTTATCCCCAAAGGCATCACCCAAATACTAATGTAAATCGAAGACTAGATCAGCGGTTACAAGAAACTAGACGAGTTACTCCCATTCCATCAATTGAATGAGGACGTCCACGTCAGGTATTATTGCCACACGTTGAAGATGCTACCTTGCAATTCAGTCGAAAACGAGCCTTGCCGGAGAATCCGTTCCATTTCATGAACGTTTCATGTTTGTCATAGAACCGTCCATCACGTGTTGCAAAAAATAGTTTGTACCCATATCACTACAAAAGGGTCCAAGCATTGATTTTAGAAGTCTATTAATAAAGAGTAAGGTTCTGCAGATGGTTACTTCAACAAAAAGCAATCAATCCTAGTTTCACCTGACGTTCTGTGAACTCACAAAGCAAAATTTACTCGCAATGGTATGTTTAACATATATAACATGCAGCAATGGGCTGAAGAAGGTCCCCATCTTGTTTATAAAACTAATATATATATATATATATATATATATATATACATACATACACAGCCCATAACCTAAACAGTAATTGTGATACTGTAAAAATTTTAGGTGGCCAAAAGGCAGCAGAAAATTGCACCTACCTTCAGCACACACTGTTGTTAATTTTAAAAAGCTTAAATTAATAATTTCTTAAAAACCATGCATGTGTGGCTAAAACAGTCCTATAATTTTTGCTTAGTTTTTGATTCAGAATCGTGTGGTGTAAATATTATCTGCTATTAAGGATACACCCCGTTTGTATATATATATATATATATATATATACACACACACGTCCATTACGTACTACAGGTGTCCGTATATATTTATATATATGGCAGACGTGTATATTTTGTTTTTTAATCTGTTAATAAGTAAAGAATTGCGGGGGTAAAACGGGGGGTAAATTATTTTGCATATAACACGTAAACTGACAATAGCCTTTTGTAGGCCCGATATATTTAGTCAACATAACAACCTTTTGTATGTGTCGTATAAATTGTATCCATTATACGAGTCCCTTTCTGCATTCCTACACACTCGCAATATCTTTACTCCACTACTTATCAAATTACCTCCGTATATTTAATGAGGTCATCGTTGACTCATTATTTGACATCGAAATGTACGTTTATTTTAGCTTCCTGATATAAAATATCTGATCCATTGTGTTTAAAAAGCACTTGAAGAAAACATTCAATGAAATAACATAAAACTGTGCCATAATAAAGATCAAATAATTTTCAATCATCATTGTTCCTAATTTTCTGCAAAAATAAATACGCTATTATTAGAAATAAAATTATACTAGTTAGAAAAACAAATAACATGATTAACACCAAATTATAGCTAATTTATCATGCATACTATTCGTGGAAATATACCTAAAATAAAAAAAAGGACAATTCTAAGTGGACACTTTCTTTGAGAGCTGTTATAAGAGACATACTCTATTGAATTTATGGCTTAGACATTTAAATGCGCAGTTGCTAATTTTAATTCTTTTATGTGCTTTTAGAAATTGATACCCTAAATGGCAGCTATTGTTCCTTCTATTTTTGATCCACACAACTACGTTATTTCTTCCTGTCCCCAAATTTAGAAGTAAAACTAGCACTTAAAATCCACGTCCTATTTGTCTAAAACATAGAATACCCATTATTTTATAACTTGCATTTTAATTTAAGCACATTTGAAGAACTAAAACAGTCCATAAACATATTTCGATTAAAGCTATTTTATTGCCACGGAAAATCACCACAAATCACAAAATTACTGGAGGTGGTTTTCTGGCTATTCCAAAGTACTTTGAAATCAATTAGCGCCGCACAATCAACCTGCCCTGGTTCTGGAAGATTTTCCGTGTAAGCAATTTTCTTACGTCGGAAGGTCTAGTACAAATCAAAAAATCACTGTAGAGGCACCTTTTCGGATTTTTCATAGTACTGTGCAAATTTTCTCCATCCTAAACTAGATGTTTTTCGACTAAAGTAATTTTATAGCCTCAGAAAGTCTGTTCCCAGCCACAATTGTTTGCGTTACGACCTCAAGCAGTTTTATTCTCTATGTTTTTCTATGAAAGCAATTCGGTAGCATTGAAGAGGTCGTTACAAACCCCAAAATTATTATAGAAGCGCTGCTTGGCCTATCCAAAATACTTTGGCAACATTTCGCACACTCAAACCTTTAGGTCTTAGAAGATTTTCGATGAAAGTAGTTTTTTGCGTCACAAAGTCTAGTACAAGCTACACTATCACTACAGAGGGCCGTTTTGAGATATTTCAAAGTGTGTACCAATTATTTGCGTCACGACCTCAAAGAGTGGCATTCTGGAAGATTTTCGATGAAAGCAATTTTATTTGGTCGGAAAGTATAGTACAAACGACAAAATCACTAGAGGGACACCCTTTAGGGTTTTGCAAAGTCCTGTGCCAATTTTCACTGTCGTAAACTGAAACAGCTCGATATTGGATGTTTTTAGATGAAAGCATTTTATAGAGTCAGAAAGTCTGTTTCAAACCACAAGATCAGAGAGGTGCTTTTTAGGCTATACCAAAATGCTGTGCCAAATGTTAGCGTTAGGACCTCAAACAGTTCGATTCTGTATCTTTTTCGATGAAAGCAACTTTATAGCGTCAAAACGTCTGCTACAAGCTCCAAAAATATTATATAAGCGCTGTTTGGCTAATCCAAAGTACTTTGGACACATTTAGCGTCACACACTCAAACATCTAGGTCTTAAAAGATTTTTGATGAAAGTAATTTTTTTACGTCGCAAGATCTAGTACAAACCACAAAATCACTAGGGAGGCACTTTCTCGTCTATGTCAAAGTACAGTGCCAATTTTTAGCGTAACAACCTCAAAGAGTGCGATTTTGGAAATTTTTCGATGAAATAAAATTTCTTAGGTGAGAAAGTCTAGCACAAACCACAAAATCCTTATAGAAGCGCATTTTTGAATTTTTAAAGTATTGCGCCTATCTTTACCGCGGTTAACTGAAACAACTATATTTTGGATGTTCTTCGATGAAAGCAATTTTATAGCCTGACAAAGTTTGTTCCAAACTACAAGATCATTAGAGAGACGCTTTTTAGTCTATCCCAAAGTACTTAGAAAATATTTAGCGTCTCACACTCAAACTGCTTAGTTCTGGATAATTTTCTGTAAACGAAATTTTCTTGCGTCGGAAAGTATAATACATATTCTAGAATCACCAGAGAGACCCCCTTTTGGCGTTTTCAATGTACTGTGCCAATTTTTACCGTTGTTAACTAAAACAGCTCAGTTTTGGATGTTCTTCATGAAAGCAATTTTGTAGCATCGGAAAGACTGTTCCAAACCACAAAACTATTAGGGAGGCGTTGTTTGGGCTGTCCAAAGTCCTTTGGAAACATATAGCGGCGCACGGTCAAACTATTAGTTCGTGAAAGATTTTCAATGATAGTAATTTTGCTTCGGAAATTCTGGTACAAACCACAAAATCATTAGAGAGGCGCCTTTTTGTTCGTTCAAAGTACTGTGCTAATTTTTAGCGTCGTTAACTGGAACAGCTAGATTTTGTATGACCTTCAATGAAGACAAGAATATAGGCCCTGAGAGTCTGTTCCAAACTACAAGATCGTTAGAGACGCGCTTTTTGGGTTATTCCAAAGTGCTTTGAAGATATTTAGCACCGCACGCTCTAACTGCTTAGGTCAAGAGGTTTTTCCATATAAAAAATTTTCTACGTCAGGAAGTCTGTTGCAAACCACATAATTACTAGGAAGCCGCATTTTGGGCTATTCTAAAGTACTTCGAAAATGTTTAGCGCCGTAAATTCAAACTACTTGGTGCTGGAGGTTTTCAATGTGTCGGTGTGTTTCTTGAATTCGCTTTTTTATCAATGTATATTTTCATAATTTTATTGCTTATTCTAATCGTAAAATCTAGGCAAATATTTATTAATTCAAACATTAATTGAACTGGATTTTGTAAATTTTCAGTTCTAAAAATTTGCAAAATTGTTAATAATATATTTTAAAAAGTGGCCCTATAGTGGTTTGTTGGTTGTGCCAAATTTTTGATCCAAGAAAATATTGCTAAATCAAGTTCTTATGAAAATGTTCCTAGAACCAGGCAATTTGAACTTGCAGTGTTGAAAATTTGTTGAGTCATAAATAATAACCTTAAAATTGATTTATTCCTATTTATTTATAAAACGTAAGTGGTTGCAAGATTTCAAAGTAAACTGCAGTTACCATGCAAGAAACAAAAGTAAGTAGCTTGTATTTTTGCTAAATTGAGTAAACTAACTAAACTATTTCCAACTTATTCCCCTTAAATGGCATCCTTCGTCTAATTTAACTGAAGCTGTAAACTTTATTATTTTTTTGAGATTCTTGTGCATCGTTTACTTTTCTTTGGCATGTGGAATAGATAAATAATAATATGGAATTATTTTCTAAACATTATCGAATCAAATATCGATCAACATTTTTTAGCTTGAAAATCGTTAACTTTCGGATGAACTATTTTCCATTTAATCTAAAGGTCCGTTCTTTTTGAATTTTCAATGCACAACTTTTAATAACTAGAACATTAAGGAAAAAACTATTGAGGAAGCTTTATATAATGTTATTACTGCAATTTAATATGCGCAAGCATGTCTCGAAAGTCCACTTCACCCCGTGCAACACTCTAGTACATTAATCAGTGGGGGCTTTTCAGGTGAAGTAGTTGGAGTGCCTCTTCACCGAATTTTACTATATAATTATCATTATATAATATATCATTATTCATTTATTGGCTTCAAAAACGTATTAAAATACCAAAAAATTAAAGAATTTCAATTTATAAAGGACAAAAGTTAAATCCATAGAAATAGCAAACTACATAGAAGAACTATGCAAAACGGTTGCAGTTGTAGACTAAGTTGTCATGGTAACCATGACGTCAGTCGCCGTAGTATTGTAAATTACTCCCACTAAAAGTGAATAGTTTATCTGCTCGAACGGTTTGTAGTGGTTACTTTTCCGGTAAAAGTCGGTGATCTATTCCCCTCGAACTCGTCGTTTTATTCTGAACCCAACATTTTCACTCTAAAATATTTGTTTAACTTTTTTATGCCAAATTTTTGACGAATCCGAATCCGGAAGGCGTATTGGTCGCACTTGATGCCTTCTGTGTCTAATTTGGGTTTTTTTCAAAAATTGTAAGTTGAGTACTGTACAACATAATTTTCAGTTTAACCCGTTGTGACTTTCCAATTTTCAAGCTATTTAAAGAATTTTCTCTATAAATTGCACGCCTTTAAATTCCAAGTGCAACGGTTGAATTTAATTTTTACTATAAGCAATAACTTAAAATTGATATAAAAAAAAACTAACAATAGTTGCTTCGAGAATTTCATTCCGTATTAAAATTTTCAAGAGGCGAGGAAATTTTTTATTTGTGGTTCAATTATAATCGCGCTTGCTCCGTTAGAATCGAAACATTCCGTAGTTATTGCTTTATTTGATGATTTTTTTCTAAAATCTTTACATTTTTAGTAATGACGGTTAAAGTTTTTGTTCGCTTACGCACTCGACTAACATATGTTATATATCCGCTACGACACGGGACGTGCAAAGACAAAAACGAAAACTCTAGTACTTTTTTTATTTTAAAGAATATTATTCACATTTTGCTAAGCAAATACAACTAATTGCATAAAACAATATCTTACACATTTACAATCCAATGAAAATTTAAGTATTACATTTACAATAAGCATTTTTCTCGCCAAATGTTGGTTTTAGATCTTTATGTATTAAAATAGGCGTTACAATACAATTAGAAAATTGCCATTCAACGGTTAGAATTCGCAGTTTTACAAAATATGTGATTGACAATTTGATATGGTGTGGGTCAATAAAGTATTTGAACATCTTGCATTTGGCACTAAAAAGGATGTTTAAAATGAAATTCAAAAACTGCATTATACAGGGTGTAAAGCAAATAGTTATGTTCTTATAACAGATGGTGGGAAATCGAAAATAAAGCAGAAAATGTGGTGTAACTTTTTTCGCTATCGCCAACCGTTAGCGGGATATCTCAAATTAAATTTACTGCACTTTATCAACCTTTTATTCAAATTATTTCCACCATACTGACCCATTTTGTGTTATGTAAATAATTTCCTGCAACGACAAAGAGGTTTATTGGTAGCGCCTACCCGAAAGAAACATAAATTATAACAATTATGGGGGATTTAAACTGCAAAAGTTACTGTCTTCAATGATGTTCACTCGTCGCAAAATCGAAAGTATGAGATTTCTTTGTGTACAAGTTTACATTTTGAAAAATTGGCTTGCACAATGCGAGGCAAGATAACTGAATAGTGGCTAAATTTAATTGTAAATTAAGGCATCGGTGCTTATTAGTAAATTAAATACTATTCTGCAATTTTATAACATGCAGTCATTTAAGTTTTAGTTCCCAGTAAGCTATGGAATTTTTCCGTAGGACGTAACTTTGATACATGCAAGCCAAATAAAGTCAATTCATAACCTGAAAATTGTATCTCAACAGATTTGGTGGAACAACTTGTTATTAAATTAAAATAGGAAATTTGTTTACAATAAATGTACGAATTGATGGCCGTTCCATTCAACGCATTTGTTAACTCTTCGTTTTAAATTCTCGAAAACGTTCCATAAAATATGAAAAATTCAAACTGCCAATTTGGCAGATAATTATTACTGAGAATGTATTAAGCTAAGACATGCATTTTTTTCAGAGGTTACTGGGAAATGAAATTTAAATGATCGCATGCTACAAGTTACGTTGGGTTACAATAAGTTAATAAAAATACAAGGAAAAAAATTTAAATGTTCAATAGAACAAAATACAAGATTTAGAAAGCTAAGATGATAGCTTAAATAATCGGTAACTTGTAGAAATAAGTTAAATTTGTATAAAAATTATTGTCAAAGACATGTAAAAGCAAGAAGTTCAAGTTGTAAATTGGTGGTAGGAAGTCGCAGACGAGAGTGCACAGTGAAAATAGTAAAGATGTTCAAATGAACTGACTTATGAAAAGTTATTTTGAAAATAAATTATTAAAATGAAGTTAAATAACTTAATCGCATTAAAACTGTAAAAATTGGCAAAAAATATAAAAGGTTAATACAAATAATGGTGGCAAATAAACACTAATTATAAAATTCGGGATATTAACGGAACTACTGAAAAGTTGGATAAATATTAACAAAACGGTTGCGGAAAAAAGGATTGCATTACAAGTAAAGCTTGACCATCGTGTATTATATTAAAGCAATGACACTGAAGGAAAATGTATCATTAATAAAGCAATAAATCTGGAATTACAAAAATAACGAAATTGTTCAGAATGAATAACTAAAGGTTGTGTTG
>JAHWXV010011367.1:0-10603 GCA_024586415.1 Phrixothrix hirtus | reverse complement strand
TGTACGCGGCTTTCGCCGTGATCACTCTATTGTTTATGAGAACTTGAGCACCATCACTTCAAGCGCACCATTATTTTTATTTGGGGTAGCTCTCTTGAGCACAATCTATTGTCTATGAGAATGAGAAAGACGCTCCCGGCGGAGCGACTTTCTCGTCTTTTTTAATATGTTTTGTAACCCAAAATATGAATGGCTTGATTTAGTTTAGTGTGCGTCTCTGTTTGGAGACGACACGAATAAACACTTCTAGTTCGCCTCTTTTGTTATTAATACTGTTCGCGTTCCAAGTTGCAAACTTAGAATTTTCCATTATGATTTAATTGCACTAATTAAATTTGGTAACAGTTGCATTATTATACAGGGTGGGGCGTGGAAACTTTCTGTTTTGAAAATGAAATAAAACACACTACACGTTTCGTTCAACTTTATTATTATGTTGCGCCTACCACACAACATTGGAAATTTGAATTTACACAGTTTTAAACACAATGTCCTATAAATGTCGCCCTCCATTGTCAATACACTGATTAAGTTGATTTCGAATGTTTTGAATCACCGGGATATTGTCAATTTCCGCTCGGATGTTGTTCCATAGGTCTTCTAGGGCGTTGGGACGATCTTTGTAAACTAGAGACTCGAGATAACCCCTGCAGGAAGTAATCAGGAGGGGCTAAATGAGGCGAACGCGTAGGTCAGTTTATGTCCCTTTGCAGGGAGATCAGTCGTTCGGGGAAGGCTACTCTCAAAATACCCATGGAAACCCTGGAGGTGTAGGCTGTGGCCTAATCTTGTTGAAACCACACGTTGTCCAGATCGTATTCTTAGAGAGCAGGCAAGAAGAATTGTTGGATCATTGTCACATAACGGTCTAAATTGACAGTAACAGCACGACCGTTTTCTTGAAAAAGGTATGGTCCGATGATCGCTACTCTTGAAACGGCACGCCATAGCGTGACACGATCCGAATGAAGGGGATTTGTTGCACTCCAATACCACATGTTCTGTTTATCCACACAAACACTTAGGTGAAAATACGCCTCGTCAGAGAATACAACTGCGTCATTCGGCAAGGTGTTAAGTAGCTGCTCACATGATGTTTGTCGGGCTACATAATCCTGCTCCGTCAGTTGTTGAACCCCAAGCATTTTGAACGGGTGAAAATGGAGCTCACATTGAAGAATTCGACGAAGAGAACGGGCTGACATCCTAAAGGCAATTGCTTGTTTACGCGCAGAACGCTTGGGTGACTGCAGAATGGACACACCGTCTTCGGAAGCTCTTTCGTTTCTTTGGAGATACTCCCCGTTTCTCTGAAGACACCCACCCACATTAAAACACATTTCCGATCAGGAACATGGCTTCGTGGAGGAATATCGAAGTGAGGACGAAAGGCACGTTGCCCTGCAATCACTGACCTACCGTTAGAGAAATACGCCTCCACGGCAAAAGCACGCTGCTGCCTCGACAAAAGCATATTTGCAACTGAGACGGGCGGGAACACAATATCCCACTTTGCCCCTTCCACTAAACCCCTCCCCACTCCATTAACTACACTGCAACCTGTTCAAAACAGGAAGTTTCCACGCTCCACCTTGCATTAACTATTTTGTCCCAGAGGTTAGAATCGTCTTTGTTAGGTTTTGCGTTTGCGTCACTTTTTACGCTGTCCGCATAAGATACATTAGGTCGCGTTTCGCTTTTCAGATTTTGTCAGCTTTGATCTAGTCCGGGTTTTTAGGGTATAACTTTGAATTCGCCGCAATTCCAATAAATAGCGGGGGTGTTACGTGGCTTGGGGCACTTAAATGAAGGGTGAGGCGCCGTGCACCTGAAAGAAACATGGCCGAATAGCTGGCACCTGTAGCATTGGGTGGAGATTGTCGGACGGCTTTTTGGTTCTGTTGTTACTTTGATGTTCATGACATCAGTTAGGTCAAATATTTTTTGCCTTTCGCAGACTTTTCTGTGTTAACTAGCATTAATGGAAATTGCCGCGTGCGGTTTCTTAGTCTTTTAGTTGAATTAATCTTGTAGCCCCTCTCGATTAGATCCTCTTCTACCTCTTTCTCCTGAATTCCCTCTAATAACTACTTTTATCCCTACTCCTCCGGGAGCTGGTAAGTGTGGTACGTGATTTTTTGGTCTTCTAGAATATGTTTTAATTTTCTGAATTCGTTTGATTTCCTCAGGACTATTTATTGCTATTTCCTGTACCAGTTGGTACTTAGTTTTCTCCCGGAAGACTAGCGGGGGGGGGGTCTCGGTTTGGGCGTCGCATTGGAGCGTACTTCCTCTTCCGCTGGGCTTTTAATGTGCCAATGCTGTGGCTTGAGGGGCGGGAATTCTTCGATTCCTTCCGCTTCAGTGCATTCGGGTTCCTATTGAAATCATGAATCGTTGCCGCTTCTTCCATTATTACTTTATTTTCTATGTCGTTCGTTACTTCTATTGATGTTCTGTTGTTGGCGTCTCCGTCTTCGTCGTTGTTCGCGTCTTCTTTTCGCTCTCTTTTCTACGCTTTTTCAATTGACGGTTCCGTATTTTCTAGAGCGTTTTCTCTCACACTTACAACTGCTTTAAATTCAGCGGCTAATATTTTGAAGGTCTCTTCTGCCTTCTTCATAATTTCTTTGTAGGATTTCTTTTCGTCAGTTATTTTGCTGATCTTTACGGCGTATTCGGCTGTGACCTCCATATTTGTTACTATGAGTATTGGCGGTTTTAAGATATTGCTACTCATAATTTGTGAGGTTTCGCTTACACCTAGTCTTTGTGACCCCCCCCCCCTGCGTGGAGAGGGGCCATTGGGAGAAAACCTAAGTTCGTGGAACTTTGAAAACTATCTTCTAATTCTTACTACGCACTATTGTTTAACTACTTCTATTAATGGTTAGTGAATCTACACTAATACTAGCAACTTTACTTACGTCATTGTTTGTATATCCGTACACTTAGCTACGCTTAAATTGATTTGGTGGAATCCTTCCTGAAATTTTCTATTCCACTTCTATGTTAGTTATACTTAAACTACTAGGAAAGTCCTTAGGATTTTGTAAGCAATTAATACTACTTGTTAATATTACTACTACACTACATTTTCAAAGCGACTACCGGGGCACTACATTTTTTATTTATTTTCAGACCAAAGCACTAAAAACTACTTCTATTGATCTTCATTCTTATTTAAACTAATAATGTGGGAATAATCAATTTACTGTTACACTATTTAAGCACTACTTATTAATAAGATTTGGTTAGCATTAAGGTAAATAAAGCATAAGCACGTGAAAGGCCTTTCAGAATGATATTTCATATGTCATGAAGTTAAAAATTCCTGAAACGGACGAGATGCATAGTATTCGCTTGCTCATCATTTACTGTCCTGGTGTTTAAGTATTTGCAGTCACAGTTATCACGATTTTCACGATTTTTCAAAGACAATTGAGTACCGGGAGGATTATCCCTTGTCTCTGGCGGGTTGTTTTCACCATTTGAGTTTTTATTTGTTGTACCACAACTGCAGCGCCTGATTAGGGGGCGTGACATTTATGGCTCCGCCACGAACACCGCGAGTATGTCCGAGAGACAGGCAAGTATTTGTGTGATGCCTTCTCCGAATGTGACGACGTCTTTGACTGCTTCATGCTCGATGGTAGCTGCTATCGCTATTTTAGTCACGTCGATGTAGTGGTACATGACTTTTCGCAGTTCCTCAGGTGAAGTGGTTGAGACTGCTGTTCCTTTCACTGCCTCTGCATAGGAGATTCGGCGGTATTTAGTCGTATCCGTTATTGGCATGACGACATACTACCCACTTATTAGCAAGCCAGAATACATAAATACTTGAATAGCAATAAATACATTCACCAAAGCTAATCTATCTAAAAACACTAATCTAAAAAGGTTAGTTTCATTACATAGCAAAGCTGTGTAAGTAAAGTAAATCCTACAAAATCCACGCTAGACGAATATGAATCCGTATGCTTACAAGTGTAACTCGGTTGCCAAAGCTATTTTAAGAGCTAAAGTTTTAAAATCTTAAGGCTACAATCACCACCTTCGACAATGATATTTAAATAAAATCAATACATTCAGATCGCGCACATGATAAATCTTGACTTAAATACGATGGAAAAAAAGCGCAGTGCTAGTCTAGCGTGGTCAAGGGTGGAGGCTACGCCTTGTTATAAAAGCATAATTTCATCTAGGAGCGATCCCTACCTAACATAAGTCAGAATTCTAACATAAATACAAAAGTATATGCTTTCCGTAAAGATGTAATCTAGGAAAAATACTAGCAGAGTAGTGTTAGTACAATGATCTCATGGCTTGCTCACGATATCGTTGTTACAAACAATTAGTGTGAAGATATATTCGTGCAAGCACTTGAAGATTTAATAGGCAGAACAATATAACTGAGAGAACTTCATCGGAGGTAACATTAACATTATTTCAGTAATTTTGGAGTGCCAGAACGATTGTCCCTCTAATCTCCATCGGAATTAACTGCTTATATAGCAATTCCCGACTTTGTGGGCGTGGCTTCTTACTGCTCCTCCTCAAACACCGCGAGGATGTCCGGGAGCCGGGCCAGTATTTTTGCGACGCCTTCACCAAAGGTGGGCGCGGCTTTTGCTACTTCTCACATGATAGCTGCAGCTTTTGTTAGCGTTTCGTGTAGGATTTCAGACTTTTCGCTCGTTGCATTGTTTTGTACTGAATTTGTTGGTCTCTGGGCGGTTGATGGTCTGCGCGCTGCTTCCGCGTAAGATCGGGCTCCTTCCATAGTTGTGGTTCTCGTGTTCTCGCTTCTGCTGGTTTCGGAGCGGGAAACTTTGGGCACCCCCTGTAGCTGGCGGTGTGGCCTCCACTGCAGTTGGCGCACTGCACGCGCCTAGCTTCGGCCATGCAGCATTTCTGGGAGTGCCCAAAGTACTGGCATCTGTCAAAGACTTCTTTGCATGAAGGCGATTTGTCTAATTCAACGAATACCAGCGAGATGGGAGTTTTAGTTCTTCAACTCCCCATGCGCTTCCCACTCTTTGATGTTAGGTCCTTGTTGCATAAGTCCTCCAGGATTTCACCACTACTCTCAGTGGCCTCTTCTGCGGGAGGAGATAGGTGTGGTACTGGTCATCGGAGGTACTGGTAAAGCGCTGTTATATAAGAGCATTGCAAAGGGAGGGTTGTAGCTGAAGGCTCGCCACGCCCTAAGTTCCAACTAATCGTTGACGCAGCGCTAAAGCACCCCACTTAAAACACTAAGGACGTTGTCCTAGCGAGAGTCCTATTAAATCTGACCATAGTTGGTCTTGTAAATCACTTGTGTTGACCTTCTAACGTTTATAGGACAGGTGGGATGTTACAGGGTGGTCTCGAGGCGTTAAGTTAGCGCGCGTGCAGTTAATGCAATTGAAGTGGTTGTTCTTGCATTCCCTAGCTATGTCCTTTGCGCATCTTTAACATGAAGTAGTTTTAGTAGTGCAAGAACAAGCGATATGTCCGAACAGGTTGCAATTGAAGCATCTACCTATGCCAACGTGTTCATCGACTCTGATGCTTAGGAAGCCGATTATCATATTACCGAACGATGAACCTCTTGGCAGGGGGTGTACTAAGGTAATCAAACCTCTTTATACCTACTTCCTGAGAGATTCACGACCTGGTGTGCCATTGCCATTGATTCCATGACGTATGGATTACCGGGACTTCTTCATCCCACATCTCCGTCTTGTAGTGTTGTTTTTTGCCGTAGATATTTTTTGTTGAGAATTTAGCGTGGGAGTTGGTTGTTTTCCGGCTTCCCTTAGTTACGGGAGGAGAATTGTTCTTGATCGCTTATGTCGTTGGCGACCGATTTCGTTATATCGGCCGAGCAGTCTAACTAGAGGGTTCGGGTGTAAGTCGATGTCATCAAAGAACTTTTTTTTTGATGAGCTCGCTGATCATTTCCATCTTGGAGACGCGATGTACATCTAGATTCCGAATGAACCGTGGGGCCTGAAGGATGGTCCGTAATACCCGATTCTGGACTACCTGTATTTTTCTTAGGTGGTTAGAGGTTGCGTACCCCCAGTTTAGGGCGCCGTATAGCATCGTCAGGCGGACGATGGCTCGGTAGATCTCTAATTTATTTCTCGTACCGTTGATTAGCGATTTTAGTGACGCCATCGCTGCACTTCCCCTGTTTACTTTATGTTGTATGTTGGTCCTCCAGGTGAGACTTTTGTCTAGGCTAAAGCCCAGGTATTTGGCATCGTTATTTTAGCCTATGGGTGTGCCGCTGATTGTCAGCTGTCTTGACGGTTGCTTGCACGTCTTTGTGAAAAACACTGCCGTGCTTTTGATGGCATTTAGTTGGATTCTCCGCTTGTGGCACCATTCGTTTATTGCATTGAGGGATTTTTGCAATCTTACCATGATTAGCTGCGCCGTATCGTTTGCGGACAATGCCAGCTGTGATTCCATATTTTGCGGGATATCTCTGGGGAACAGTGGTGAACCCTGTGGAACCCCTGCTAGTATCGGCCTGGGAGTAGATTTTCGTTGTTGACCTTGGATTCGAAGGTTTGTTGATGGAGAAATGAGGCAATGAGTTGCACCAATGCTCATGGAATGCTGGTTTGTAGTAGCTTGTGGAGTAATGCTTGATGCCACACTTTGTCGAAAGCTTTTGCGATATCAAAGAATACTGCGGCCGTTGACTGTTGGTTGTTGAAAGCAGAGGTGATGTGTTCTACCACTCGTAGGGCTTGGTGGATTGTTGAGTGGTTTTTACGGAACCCAAATGCTCCTTAGGTTTGAGGTAACGGTTGTTTATTTCTTTTTCAAGTCTTGTTAGAATTATTTTGACCGTTATTTTCCCTAGAATGGGCAGGAGACTTATCGACCGGTAATCGTGGGGGAATATTCTCAAGAGGCCACTTTTGAGGCGAAGTATTGCGTTGACAATAGCTAGGAGTGCCATTTGTGCCTTCTTTGGCAAGTTTTTCACCGCTTTTGAAGTGATGTTGTCCGGCCCTGGAGATTTTTCTCTTTTACTTGAGCGATAGCCTCTTAGATCTCCTTTGGTGTTGATGGTGTAATTGCTACCGTGTCGCTAACTCTTAGCTCGGTTTTGGTGTTGTAATGCAGTTTATTGATGAATTACAGGTGAACATTAGCGTAATTCGGCGAACATTGCCATTACAGGCAGCTGGCAAACGCTTTGGCTTTATTTTCATCAGAAAATAAGACCCCGTTTTCTCCATGTATTGGAGGAAAGATGGATCTGGTTCATCGTTGTATTTTTGTTATCCTCCAAAGTTCGTGGGATTCGGTTATGGATTGTAGTTGAGCATCCCATTACTGGTTTGTGTGCGCAGCTATAGCGATCTTGGTTTTGGCTGCCAGTTGGTTATAAGCTCGTCGGTCATCGGGGTTAGTGACCTTTGCGTCTGCTTTCTCGCCTGGTTCTTGTTTCAGATAAGCTCATTGATATCTGAAGGAAACCAATATATGTGTTTACTGACCTTCTTGTTGGTAGCGTAGCGTAGGGAGCTTTTACGCATTTGGTTAGCCGTTCTGGTGCGTCTTGCAGGTCTTTGCTGGTGCTGATGGACGGAATGTTTCCCAAGGTAGATTGTAGGTGTTTCGTATAGGCTGGCAATGAGATGGAGTAGGCCGTGTATTTTTCGCGTGGCAGGGAGCTTCCAAGCATTAGCAACGGGATGTGGTCAGAATCCAGGTCGCATGCTGCAGATAATTCGTGTAATAGAAGGACTTTTTTGAGCAGAACTATATCGAAAACATCTGGCAGGTCTATGGTTCCATATAAGGTGGGTTTGTCTAGAGCGGCTATGGAAACAGCAGAGTTCGTGCTTTCCACAAAGCGGTGTAATATTCTGCCATTTGCATTGGTGGTTCTACACTTCCATGCCGTGTGTTTCGAGTTGAGATCCCTCGCTATGATAATCGGGGTGTTGCCTGATGTTATTTGTACCAAGTCAATGGCTAGTAGGCGTCAGCTTGCCTTTGGTGAATTGTAGGCTGCGATGAGTTTGATTGGGCTGCCAGAATTCATGACGACCTCGATTTCCGTCGTTTCCATATGCTGGGTGTTTGATGTCGGAATGTGATGATGTTTGTTTTAATTAGGATGGCGGTGCCCCCTTGTCAGCGTACGTCCTGTCGTTTCGGTATGTGGTGAAATTTGGAAGTTGGAGCTCGTCCCTTCTTTGAGGTGGGTTTCGTTAATTAAAATCGCATCTAAATGCCTATTGCTGAACGCTAGGAGTTGCGTTTTTACCCTTGCACACCGTTAGCATTACAATATGCTACCTGGAGCGAGGATGGCCTTACTCCCTGTTTATCCATTTTGGTTTGATAGCAGGGAGAGAATTTCCATTAAGAATGGGACAGCTTCCATAAGACTTACTCCTTGTTGCATTATATTTGTGATTTTACCCAGCCATAGGCATAAGCTTGCTAGTGTCGACGTCTTTTAGTAGGTGTACTAAGGTTTGTAGTATTTATTCATTTGTGGAGGCGGTGGATGTAAATGTAGATGTAGCTGCTGTAGGACGGGCTGTTTCGTTGCTACTTTTCATTCTCGGTTGTTGGCTGCTGGCCTGTCTTTGGTTTTACGTTCTGGCTGCTGCTTGAGCATATGTTGCTGCCCCCCTGACGTTGTTGGAGTGTGGCTTGCTGGGGTAAGCCGAGCACCACTTATAGTTTGCAGGGTGCGGGCCACCGCAGTTAGCGCACTTAGCAGGTGTGTCCCTGGTTTTCTCATGTTGCGCCTGCGAAACCGCATTTTTGGGATTGCCCGTAACGTTAGCACCTGTGACACTGACCTAGTTCGCTTTTCCTTCTTGGGGTTTCTATCCGCATTACTAGCGAGATGACTTGCTGTAGCTTGAAGATTTTCGTGCCATCTTCGTTTTTTGTAAGTTCTGCGTAAACTAATGGGGTGGGTCGCCTGTCTGCCCGATTTTATCCGCTTGATCTTGAGGATAGGCAGGCCTTGCTGTTTGATGTCTTCTGTAACTTCTTCGTCCGTCATTTCATCGGGAATTGCTCGTATGACAACCCTTAGAGACTTTTCCGTTGGCAGCTGATACGTATGGTAAGGAAGTTGGTTTTTGTAGAGGTACTTAGTGGTGCCTCTATGGTCGTCTTCGGTGCCGGGTTGTAAACTGATACTATCAGCTAGGTTTTTTGCCTTGAGTATTGTGATTTTTCTGGCCCTTAGGTCGCTTGAAATGGCTGTCCATTGGTTTTTGGTTTGTAGGATTATGGACGGGACCTTGGAACCGTTGGTCTGTTGTTGGGTATAATTGGTTTATTCAGGCTTGGCCGTTGCGGTGTCTGAAATGGTGCCGTATCTGTTTACTGTGACGATTTTTGGCGGCGTTTTCTTTTGTTGTTGACCTCTTGGAAGCTATCGTTGGCGGAGGAGCAATTGTTGGCGTTGGCTGCCGTAGTTGTTTCAGCCTCGAAATCTGATTCGTCGGATGTATTGCCCAATATTTTTTGGCGTCTATTGTTGCAAAGCGTTGGTTGATGGCGAGCCTTTCTATCTGATTGCATTTGGAGATGAATACTGCGAGTTCATCTGGCGTAAACTTGGCTTGGCTGGGATCCATCTCAAAATGTTGCACAAACTTATTTAATTTTTTCTAGTACTGCCGCTCGACCCACGTTTACAAGTAAAAGGGGCCCAAGGAAGCAGTACGGAGCCTAGAAAACTTAAGCGCGTATGTGTCTTGCTTTGACTGCTGGACGTATTTTTTGACGTATTTTGAATGTGGAATGAAGTACTGAGATTGTTCCCTCACTCCATATGTGTAGTGTTGGTACTTTGATTTGCGTTTTTGGCGAAGGCCTAGTTTTGGTCCTCCTTTTATAGGAGTAGGATGTCCATTCGACGTCGATGTTTGGACCCTACGTCTGGGTTGCGTCTAGCAAGTTTTCTAACTAGGTGGTTAGGATGGTCTTCTATAGTTACGTACAGTCTCTGCGCCTGTTCTCGAATTTGTGTCTCAATAGTGTCTATTGTCGCATCTTTGTGTGTCTGTATTTCTTACGAACCATGGCGCGGCAAACATGTCTCTTAAAGCCCGGTTTTGTATCGTTTATAATTTTTGTAGGTGAGTATTCGCTGCGTAGCCCCATATTTCCGCTGTGTAGAGAAGTGTGGGCCTGGTTATTTGGTTGTCCAACTGTAACTTGATTGTCGGTGATGGGTTTCTGTTGTGGCACAATAATGGTTGGATTAGTTTCTGTACCGCCGCCCCTTTGTTCGATGTTGTTTCTATGTGGTGCTTCCAAGTGAACTTGCTGTCGAGAATTACTTCTAGGTATTTAGCTTCTTTTGCCTATGGAATTTGTTCGTTAAAGATTTTTATGTTGGAATTCGGCGATTGTCGTCTTTTTGTAAGTAAACTGCCGTGCTCTTCTTTGCGTTGACAGAGATGCGTCATTTTTGGTAGTATGTCTCTAGGCGCTTGGTTGTGATTGTGTGTAAGTAGTAGGAGATGGGGGGTTCTGGATCCACAATTGGGTCAAGGTCATTAACCCATTGACCTTGACCCAATTGTGGATCCAGAACCCCCTTCTCTGG